>ML354023.1:0-31753 GCA_005239505.1 Nicotiana paniculata | reverse complement strand
TTCCTATATTACTTGTCGACCACGTACACTTGCGTGTGCATTGGGAAATCAACCAACACTGAGCCGAGTGGAGTGTTGGATTCTGTGGTCTCTCGATTTCTCTTTATGATCATATCAGGGAGCGTCAGTGTGATGACCCCCATCTGCTTTTCCTTAAGGAGACGGTCCAGTACAGTGATGTTAAGGAGGTCACTATTGGGGATGATGGTGCATTGAGGATGCATGGCAAGCTATGTGTGCCTAATGTGGACGGTTTGTGTGAGTTGATTCTTCAGGAGGCACACAGCTCATAATACTCCATTCATCCGGGTGCCACAAAGATGTATCAGGACTTGAGGCAGCATTATTGATGGCATAGAATAAATAAGGACATAGTGGAATATGTGGCCCGGTGTCTAAATTGTCAGCAGGTGAAGTATGGACATCAATGGCCTAGTGGATTGCTTCAGAAGTTAGAGATTCCGGAGTGGAAATGGGAGCGGATCACTATGGATTTCAATGTTGGACTCCTACGGACTCAGCAGAAGTTTGATGCAGTTTGGATGATTGTGGATAGGTTATGATGACTACCTATTCTTTCGAGCAGCTAGCTCGAGTTTATATCCGCGAAATTGTCAGACTTCATAGCGTGCCGGTATCTATCATATCTGACCAGGCTATGCACTTTACATCACGATTCTGGAGGGCCGTACATCTTGAGTTGGGTACTCGGGTGGAGTTAAGCACAACATTTCACCCTCAAACGGACAAGCAGCCCGAGCGCACTATTCATATTCTTGAGTATATACTCCGTGCGTGTGTGATGGAGTTTGGAGTTCTTGGGATCAGTTCTTGCCCCTTGCAGAGTTTGCCTACAACAACAGTTATCAGTCCAGCATTCAGATGGCACCGTATGAGACTATGTATGGTAGGAGGTGTCGGTCCCCAGTGGATTGGTTCGAGCTGGGGGAGGCCAGATTATTGGGAATGGACTTGGTTTAGGATGCCTTGGAGAAGGTTAAGGTGATTCAGGATAGACTTCACACAGCCCAGTCCGGACAGAAGAGTTATGAGCATCGAAAGGTTTGCAATCTTGCATTCATGGTTAGAGAGCAGGTCTTGCTCCGGGTATTTCCTATGAAGGGCATTATGAGGTTCGAAAAGCAGGGAAAACTGAGCCCCAGGTTCATTGGTCCATTTGAGGTGTTGCGGCGAGTTGGGGAGGTTGCTTATGAGCTTACCTTGCCTCCCAGTCTAGCAGGAATTCATTTAGTATTTCATGTTTTTATGCTCCGGAAGTATCACGGTGATCCGTCTCACGTGTTGGATTTCAACTCAGTCAAGTTGGACAAGGATATATCTTATGTTGAGGATCTAGTGGCTATTTTGGACAGACAGGCTCGAAAGTTGAGGTCAAAGGACATTGCATCAGTAAAGGTTCAGTGGCGGGGTTAGCCGTTCGGGGAGGCGACTTGGAGACCGAGCAGGATATGCTCAGTCGTTATCCTTATCTTTTCACCACTTCAAGTATTTCTCTATGCTCGTTCGAGGACGAACGATTTTTTTAAGAGGGGGAGGATGTAGCAATCTGGCCGGTCGTTTTGAGTGAATTAGCCCCGACCCCCTATTTACTATTTCCCCCATATCTTTTTCTGCGTATGTGACTTGCTAGGAGGTTTCATTTTGGTTTTTGGAGTGCTTTGGGACACTTAGTCACTAAACAAAGGCTTAAGTCTTAGAATTTGGACCGTTGTCAAAACTATGTGAAGATGACTCTGTAATGGAGTTACATTGATCCGATTAGCTTCTTTTGGTAATTTTGGGCTTAGGGGCGTGTCCAGATTTTGTTTTAGAGGTCCGTAGCTTATTTAGGTTTGAAATGGCGAAAGTCGATTTTTTGGAGTTTTGGACTGGCAATGTAATTTTTGATATCCGGGTCGGAATCCGGTTCCGGAAGTTGGAGTAGGTATGCAATGCTGATTATGACTTGTGTGAAAAATTTGGGGTCAAATGGACGTGGTTTGATAGGTTTCGGCATCAGTTGTGGATATTTGAAGTTTCAAGTTATTTAAGTTTGAATTGGAGGGTGATTCGTGATTTTAGCATTGTTTGATGTGATTTGAGGTCTCGACTATGTTTGTATGGTCTTTTAGGACTGGTTGGTATGTTTGGTTGAAGTCTGGGGGCCTCGGGTGAGTTTCTGGTGCTTAACGGATCATTTTTGGACTTTGGGAGTTTGCAGATTTTCTGGTGTTTCGTTGTAGACAATTCCTTCATCGCGTTCGCAAGGGAGGTCTCACGTTCGCATAGGTCATTTGAGAGGCCAGTTGGGTTTATTCTTCGCGTTCGCGATGTTTTTCCCGCGTCCGTGAAGGTATGGAACACTAAGGCTACGTGTTCGCGATACGGACCTCGCATTCGTGTAGAGTCAACGGTTAGATGGGTTCCAGGTATATTAGCCTACATGTTCGCGATGAGTGTCCCGCGTTGGCATAGGGTCAGGCTAGTTGAGCTTCGCATTCACGACAGTTGCATCGTGTTCGTGATGAGTATTTTCTTGGACAGAAGAAGCTTGTGTTTTGCGAACGCGAGGCTTTGACCGCGTTTGCGAAGAAGGTTCACCTAGGGAGAATTTAAAGTTCAAAAATGAGGGTTTTGAGCTCATATCACAAAATTCAATTGGGAGCTCGGTAGAAGGAAAACTTTCGAGAGGAAGTTATTTGGTAATGATTCCTAACTCTTTTAGGGTTATATACCACTAATCTATTCTTGATTTCATCATTTAATCTCGAATTTGGGGTGGAAAATTGGGGGGAAATTGAGAAAAGTTATTAGACCAAATTTTGGGGTTTTGATCGAGATTTTGGTATCAGAATTGAGTAAATTTGGTATGGTTAGACTCGTGAGTGAATGTGTGTTCGTATTTTGTGACTTTTACCTGATCCGAGACGTGGGCCCGGGGAGGCTTTTTCGGCGTGTTTTCTAACTTCTCGCGTTAGCTTTGATTTCATTAGCTAGATTAGTTCTTGTACTTATATTTATATTATGTAATTTATTTTGGCTTGATTTGGGCCACTCAGAGCCGGATATTCATGGGAAGGGAATTGTGACGGATTGATTTGAGCTTGGTTCGAGGTAAGTGGCTTGCCTAACCTTGTGTGGGGAACTCCCTTCAGGATTTGGTAATGTTTGATATATGAGCGTCGTGTACGTGAGGTGACGAGTGCGTACACGGGCTAATTGTTGAAAAACTCAATTTTCATTAAGTAAAATATATGTTTTCCTTTAACTGAGCACTAGCATATGTAATTACCCTGTTTAGTCTAGATTAGCATGTCTACGTGCCTTAATTTCATACCTGAAGTTTGTGCAGCATGCTTAGTGAATTTCCCGCTACTTCATTGACTTGCACTTAGTCTAAACTGTAGGTTTTATTGCTGTAACTTTTATTTTCGTTGTTTGAGTTACATATCTACTTCGGGACTACGGAATGGTATTATGGGAGATCCCCCTGCATATTTACTTTGGGACTACGGAACGATATTCTGGGAGATCCCCCTGCGTATTTACTTTGGGACTGCGGAACGGTATTTCGGGAGATCCCCCAGCACTAGATATTTACTTTGGGACTACGGAACAACATTCCGGGAGATCCCCCCCTACACATTTATGTTTGGGACTACGGGATGGTATCTTGGGAGATCCACGTTTATCTATGTGTTCTGAGTTGTTGTTCTTCTATGCTTACATTCTTGTTAAATTTCAGTATTTATTTTTACTGCAATATTTCATTCTGTTTTATTTTGTTATATATATACCAGTAGGGCCCTGACCTGATCTCGTCACTACTCGACTGAGGTTAGGCTTGGCACTTACTGGGTACCATTGTGATGTATTCATGCCCTTTCCTGCACATGTTTTTCGTGTGCAGATCCAGGTACCGTTTATCAGCCGCATTATTCGTGAGGCGAGACCGCTGTAGAGACTTCAAGGTATATCTACCGCGTACGCAGACCTCGGAATCCCTTTCTACTCTTTCCCCTATCAAACACTTCTTGTATTTCCTTTGATTAGAATCTAGAGTATAGAAATACTATTTTCTTTCTATAGTTTGTGACTTATGATATTCTGATTTTTGGGAGAGCTTATATACACATCGGGAGTAATTATTGAATATGTCGAGCGGCACCTTAAATATCTTATTTAAATTTATAATTATTGTATATGTCGAGCGGCATATTAAATCTCTTATTTAAATTATTTACTTGTTAGTTGTCGGCTTTTATATTTTTGTTTATTTTCCGCAAATGTTAGGCTTACCTAGTCGTAGGGACTAGGTGCCGTCATGATGGTTCACAGAGGGAGAACTTGGGTCATGACAGTAAATCAGGCTCCTACCACCCATACTCCAGAGCAGCAAGTTCACGTTGGTCAGGTTTCGGGTGTAGTACAGGTACAACCTGTTATTCCGGTTCAGCATGAGGTTAGGCCAGAGGCATCAGAAAAAGAACAAATAAGACTTGAGAGGTTTAAGAGATATGGCCATCCTACGTTTAGTGGCACAACTACAAAGGATGCTCAAGGATTTCTAGAAATGTGTCATCGTATTCTCCGCACCATGGGTATTGTGGAAGTGAGCGGAGTTACCTTTACTATAATTCAGCTGTCAGGATCAGCATATCAGTGGTGGAAAGTCTATGAAGAAGGTAGACCAGCCGATGCAATACCACCTATTTGGGCTCAGTTTTTAGAGATATTTTTGAAAGAGTTTGTTCCCCAGACTCTCCGAGATGCATGGGGCACAGAGTTTGAACGGTTGTGTTAGGGAACCATGAAAGTTTCGGAATATGCCATCAGGTTCAGTAAGTTAGCCCGTCGTGCACCTAATTTGATTCCTACCATCAGAGAGCGGGTCTGCAGATTCACAGAGGGGATCTATTATGATGTTAAAATATGCAAGGATCGAGAGTTGCAAACAAATATTCCATTTCAGCAAGTTGTAGAGATTGCAAGGAGAATTGAGCGTGTGCTAGGTGAGGAAAAGGCGTCTAAGGAGGATAAAAGGTCTCAAAGCTCTGGAGGGTTCAGTGGATTTTACTCTTCAGCTATGGCCCATTATGGCGGAGGCTCGAGCAGTCGGCCAGCTTAGTCCGCACATCACATTACTCGGGGTGCTCCAGTAAGTTCTTATAGAACACTACAGTGGGTTTTGATGTGATTTCTGAAAAATTGATTTTAATTTTATGAATTGTATGCCCTATTGGTATTGGGGCTCATTATGTGTTGTGAAAATTATTTACGGAATTTATTAAAAAAATAAATAAAGGAAATGGAAAATTTCAGTTGGCACAATGTGCAAAATACTTGTGATTCAATGTTAAGGATGAGATATTTTTATAAGATGTGAAATATATAAACTAGGCTACAAGTCGCGGTGGAAATTATATAAGGACGAGGTCCTTGTGGTGAAATATTATGAGTTTAAATTCTCCCTCTGTGAAATTAAATTTGTACTATAGTATTAATAGGGAGACATGCCTGTTAAGCTTGTTTGATAATTCTTTTCGGTCGTTTTGTGCATATTTAGCCATATTTGTGCTGTAAATATTGAGTTTTAGCCTATAAGGTGAGTTTCAAGGTGGAGTCAAATGTGACTCGTTAATTCGTGTAAATAATTATGAAGTCTTCATGCCTCGCGTGTTGCTGTCAGTGTTGCAAAAATTTGAATCGAGATTTTGGTTAATATGAGATTAATTGAGGATGCTGGAATTAATTATGAACATCTATTACGATCAGAGATGTGGTTATGGGCATACATATAATGTGTGTGTAGGCATGAAATAGCTACAACCGGTTGAGGCTAACAAAGTGTGTTAATATTAAAAAAAATCAGGCTTCTGAAATTCATTGGAGGGTAAGGAATTGGCTTTAAAGTTTATAAATGTGGATAAAGGAAATAATCTCCACTGAGTTGGTGTTTTCGGACTCATTCTAAATGGATATGACGTAGAATCACCCATGAGTAAGTATGTAATAATACACTTAGTAATTTAATGTCCTCGAAATATTTCTTGGCACGTTCGAGAACGAACGTATGTTTTAAGAGAGGGAGGATGTAACGACCCGACGTGTCGTTTTAAAAATTAACGCCCGTTCAGAGACTTAAACTCACGAGAATCTTCGTAATATGTATTATGACCCCCGTGTGTGGTCGAGTTTAGTTTTCGGAAGATTCAGAATTAAATTTAAATAACAATTCTCATTTTGAAGCTTAAATGGAAAGAGTTGACTGTAGAGTTGACTTTTGAGCAAATGACCCCAAAATGTAATTTTGATGATGTAAATAGCTTTTTATGATGATTTCGGACTTAAGCGTATGTTCGGATTTGGATTAGGAACACCGTAGAAGAATTCGACGCATTTTGGCAAAAGTTGAAATATAAATGTTTTTTGGAAAGTTCCACCGAAGGTTGAAATTTTGATAACAAGGTCGGATTTTGATTTCATAAATTGGAACAACTCCATTATATCATTTATGACTCACCTGAAAAATTTGAATTCATTCCGGATTGATTTGATATACTTCGGCGCAAAATATAGAAGTTGGAAGATTTAAAAACTCATAATTCGATTCGATGCACGATTCATAATTTCGTTTATGTTTGACTTTGTTTGAGGCCTCGACTAAGTTCGTATTGTATTTTGGGACATGTTGGTATATTTGGTTAAAGTTACGAGGGCCTCGGGTGGATTTCAGAAGGTTGACGGAGATGATTTTTGGACATGGATGCTGTTGGAATTTGCTGATGTGTCTGGGGAGCAGCTGGTTTTTCCTCTTCAGTGGAAACCTGATCGCAACAGCAACCTCGCAGAAGCCATAAAACAATAGCAGAAGAGATACAGTCCTGTTTTGTTGTGTTTTCAGGTGGAGGGGATATTGAAGTTAGCTAGAATAGAGCCTTTAAAAGATATGTTTGTTTGATTTGGTGCACATATAGATTTGTGACTTTGACATGGATTTACTTCAAATGTATTGTAACGACCCGACCAGTCATTTTGCGTTATCGGACCCTGTTCCATAAAATGAAACTTTTCATAGCGGCTTTTTATCACTCATGACTTGCGGGGACTGGTGGTTCGGGATTCGGAAGTGTTTAGAGTGATATAGGAACACTTGGTTCCTTAAGGTTGGCCTTTAAGGCCAAGTTTGACTTCGGTCAATATTTTTAGTAAACGACCTCGGAATCAAGTTTCGATGGTTCCAGTAGCTTCGTATGATGATTTCGGACTTGAGCGTATGTTCGGAAGGGGTTTTGGATGACCCGAGAGCGTTTCAGCGCCCAATATTGAAATAAGAGTTCCTTAGGTTCCTATTGTGGTTTGGGACGTGTTTTTGAGTTATCGAGGTCCGGGCGGAATTCTGAGATGGGGAATAGTTCTTTATGTTATTTATGACTTGCCTGCAAAATTTGGTGTCATTCCGAGTAGTATAGGTTGGTTCGGCGCGTTGTTAGCGAAGTCAAAAAAACTTAAAGTTCCTAAGTTTGGTTCTAGGGGTTTGAGGTGTGATTTTGAGTTTTAGCATTGTTTTGGATGTTCCGAAAGCTCAAGCGAGTCCTTCTTATGATTTGGGACTTGTTGGTATATTTGGAAGGGGGCTCGGGTGGGCCCAGGTGCCTCACAGACACCACACGAGGCCAAAAACCAGCTGAAATAGCTGCTGGTGCACATGTTCTGGTGTGACCGCAGGTGCGGTTCCCCAGTCGCAGGTACGAGACCGCTTCTGCGGTCCCAGCCTCATAGGTGCGACCCCCAGCGGTCAGCTCATGTCTCGCAGGTGTCGACAAAGTTCTGCATGAGCGGAGCCACAAGTGCGGTCTCCTCTCCGCAGGTGCGAGCCCAGGCCTCCTCGTCCTTTTCCGCAGGTGCGAGACCGCAGGTGCGGTCCTCGAGCCGCAGGTGCGGAACCACTGTCAGGCAGTGTGTTTCTTTAAAATACGGGATTCTTCATTTTTCTTCATTTTATTCCTCCATTAGAACACTTGAGAGCTTGGAAAAAGGGCTCCATGACCCAACCACTGAAAGTTTAGTAAATTCTATCCTAAAGTTGGTTAATGCATGCATTCTTAGTAGGATTCAACTACTTAATTAGTGGAAAATTTAGGAATTTGGGTAGTAACCTAGGGCCTTCGAGAATTTAGAAAATTACCCGTGAATTGGCTATGAAATCATACAAATATCGTATATTAATGATCCTTAGGCTATGGGTGAGTGTTTCCTTCGATAATTTTTGGAATCCGAACATGCGGGCACGGGGTTGGATTTTGGGATTTCATCAAGAATGGTGAAGTTGACTAAATAATAGGAGAATTCCATGCTTTGAATATAAATAGATATATTGATATAACATTTGGATAGTTTCGAGTCCGCGGGTGTCGAGTTCGGAGTTTCGGGCGCATTCTTGACTCGGGTAGTAGGTGCGACGCGAGGTGAGTCTCCTTTCTACCCTTGTAAAGGGGAACTGTCCCTCTAGGTGATTTAAATTCTATATGTGATAATTGTGGGGGCTACGTATGTACAAAGTGACGATAGTCCGTACGTAGCGGCTATCACTATTATGTCCGGGTAGTTAGGTCCACATCATGCCTTGTGTTTTACTTGATATGAACTATATGCTTAATAAATTAAATGTTACATGCGGCTTATTTCCCTGAGGTCATGGAATTTAAGAAAACTTGTAAGGAATTATTCATTGAAAAGAAATTTTAAAAAGGAATAATGTGTGTGCATGTCACCGCTTCGCAATTTACATTTTGCGAGCGGAGTGTGGTTTCCCCCACTCTTATGGGAATTGGTCGTACGCCACAGCGGATTGAGAGATGCACTTTTGGTTCGGGCCGTTCGATCCTCGGTAGTGCATAGAGAGGATTACTTTATGGCAGAGATGCAGTTTTGGTTCGGGCCGTTCGATCCTTGCAAGTGCATAGATGTGAGTACTTTATGGAAAGGTGCACTTATAGTTCAGGCCGTTCAACCCTCGAAAATGCACGGGCATGACTATCTTATGACTCCAGTCGGTTGTCCTTACCTCTATGCGCATGATTTATTTGTTACTAAATTTATGGACATTGGTTTGACAGATAATTGGGGAAAGGTGAAGTAGTAATTGTTTTATTCATTCCCAGTACTTCCTTGGATTTTAGTGCCTTATATATATTTGTTGCTTCACTAACTTTACATGCCTACCATTTCTATCATATTCTGTTAAATTATATTGTTGGGCCTTATTGAGTGTCATGTCGACCTCTCGTCACTACCTCTTCGAGGTTAGGCGGGATACTCACTGGGTACATATATATTTATGTCTCATGCTACGCTTCTGTACTTAATTGTACAGGTTCTAAGGCTGGTGCATCTGGTTGTCAGACCGGAGCTTGACTTTGATATTAGACGAACCTGACTTCACGGTGAGCTGCTTTTCTCCTGGCGATCTCCGGCAGTACCATGGGGTTTCTTTTCCTTATTTACCGTCTATTTCCTTCATACAGTGGGACTGTATATTATATATTTTGTATATTCAGTTAGTATGCCCATAGGACTTGTGACACTAGTTTCTGGCACACACGTGATAGTTATTATGGATTTCGGGTTTGTATATATATTGGCTCATGCCTCTTCATGTCTGCTTTTGATTAAAAAAAACTGGCTAATTATCCTTGTTGATTCATGTTTTAAGTTTTAAAAATTGAGTATATGTTAAAATGTTTAATCTAATAAGAAAGAACCCTTAGTAAATTGAGAGTTGGTTTGCCTGACCCCGCTGTTGGGAGCCATCACGGCCTAAGTTAGGATTTTGGTTCATGACAACATGGTATCAGAGCACTAGGTTCAAGTAAGTCTTACGAGTCACGGGCAAACCCAGTAGAGTCTTGCGGATCGGTACGGAGACGTCTATATTTATCTTCAGGAGGCTATAGGGTGTTAGGAAACCTCTCTTTGTTCTTATTCTATCGTGCAGTCGATGATTTACTAAATTCATTCTTCTATTCTCTCACAGATGGTGAGGACACGTGCATCTAATTTTCCAGACACGGGAAGGGCCGCTACCCCCGTTGTCCGAGGCTGCGGCGGAGGCTGGGGGGCACCCACCCACGGTAGGGAACGAGGGCGTCTCAGAGCTATCCCGGTTCCGCCAATAGAGGACCCTATTATAGAGGATCAGGACGAGGTGCCTCCAGCAGACCCTGCTCCAGTAGACTTCATGACGGCGCTAGGCTTCCAGGCAGTCATGGGCCGTATGATGAGATTTATGGACACTATGTCCCAGGCTGGTTTATTTCGAGCAGATCTTGCCACTTCTCAGGAGGGAGGGGGAGTCCATACCCCTACTGCCCAGGCTGCAGGCCAAACAGTAGCATTACATCATACCCCGGGTACACTGCCCGTGGGTGGGGTCCAGTCTGTTGCAGCAGCACCTGAGCCCAGACCAGCTGCAGACAGCGATCTGCAGAAGCTATTGGATAGATGGACTCGATTGCACTCTCTAATCTTTGGGGGTTAGCGAGGCGAGGATGCCTAGGATTTTGTGGATAGGTGAAGGGACAAACTGCACAACATGAGGATACTAGAGTCCCATGGAGTGGATTTCACTACCTTTCAGTTGGAGGGCAGAGCTCGTAGGTGGTGGCAGTCCTATATTCTCAGCAGGCCAGCAGATTCTCCTCCTGTCACTTGGGAGTAGTTCACGCAGATGTTTCTAGATAGATATATCCCACCCTCTGAGAGGGAAGAGCTGCGGTATCAGTTTGAGCGGCTAAAGCAGGGACAGATGTCAGTGACAGATTTGTTTAACCAAAGAATTAGATCCTTTGACCAAAGCTATTTCTAGGATGAACACATGTTACTGATAAATAGGGAAATAATATTAAATAAAGAGAAACGAGTAGTAGACAATATTTCAAAAGTATAGAAAAGCAAAGTAGATTGTATTCGAAAATTAGATGATCCTTTACAAGTTTTATTCTCGTCCCTTATATAAGAGATTCCTTGATATAACGTACAACTCTTGCTATGATTGCCCATTAATGACTAATTATGACATTAATGGGGCGTTACAAAGGATAACGGTAATTGGGGTACGGTTACATAACGTACGAGTAATCAATTGTGGGTCCTTGAATCTGTTCGTAGCTTTGTCCAGATTCATTCTGACCGTGTCTCTTCCCTGTCTTGATCAGGTTGAGTTTCCCGTGGCTGATGGACTCGGTGGTTTATTGATTCGTGCCTCTTTGTTCCGTATCTCTTTATAGAATCACATCCAGCTGTCGCGTTTCCCTTGGTCCACGTATCCGGCTGAGTTGTCTAGAATAAGCTAACGTGTGAGACTCTTTTTTACCAATACAGATAGTCCCCCCACTTAACATTATTTATCGATTAATATTTGGTAAGTGGATACGCATTTATGGCGGGAATATTTTGCCGCCGCTTTACCTCGAAATATTGTATCCTTCTCTGAATCGTAGGCGTTATTTGTCACTTCTAATGCTCAAACCACGTGTCCTTCTCAGATTGGTTCTGCAGTTACTCGGTGCTTTTTGGGACTTTCTGCGGCTGCGGCTGCTTCAATCCCGAAGTGACACCTTCAATTATGACTTTTCATCATTATTTTTTTTCTATGTTTGACAGTTTTCCTCAAGTATAAATACCTTCCTTCTTTCCTTTGCTTCCACGAAACACTTTCTAACTTTGTCTTTTGTAAAGAACTTTTTCTTGCCTTTGTAAACATGTCTTCTTCAAATCAACCTCAGAGAGTAATAGATACTGAGAATTTAATGCCATCCTCTGCTCCGTCTAGGAGATGGAGGGGTGGTAGACTTAGGAGTCTATGATCCACTCCTTCGAGAGGCTCTTCTTCTTCTCAGATAGTTTCCCCTCCTTCCGCTAGGTCTCGAGTTTCTCCGAGGGCTAGGGCTTCCCGATCTTTGTCTAGAGGTAGAGATGAACGCCTTCGTGAACCTGGAGTTGATGAAATTATTCCTGCTGAGCTTGTCTTTGCTAGAGATAATCAAGTTCTCGTAGACCAATCTTCTTCCCTTGAGAGTGTCAAAAGGTATCCAACCCTTATTACTGAGGGTCAAATTTCCCTTATTTGTAGGGAGTGTTTTTGGAGGCTTGATTTCATTGTCTTCATTCTGAATAGTAATCAAAGAATAATGTCTTCCAAGAAGGGATGCTCTTTTGTTTATACGTGCCCTTTCACTCTAGGGTTTAGACCTCCCATTGATCTAGTCATAATTGAATTCTGGCGTTTCTTCAATATCTGCTTAGGACAGGTTGGTCTTCTTGTGTGGCGAGTTGTTGCATGTCTTAGGAGTTTAGCTTCTTTAGCCTCGATTCCTTTTACTTTCAACCATCTTATTCATCTCTACTCTCCTGCTTGTTTCGTCAAGGGGTTTTTACTTTTACTGCTAGGAGTAAAAGAGTGCTGGTAACCCCTGGAGATAATAAGGATAGGGGTTGGTACCTCCGGTATGTCGTTGTACCCACTGTTGGTTTAGTGGGTGAAGAAAATCTTCCCTTCCCCGAGAAGTGGAATCATGCACGTGAGTACGCTTTAGCTCACATCTATTTACTTTTCCTCGTTCTGACTTTAGATGTTTTACTAACACCGTATCTGTTTCTTCTTCTCTCAGCAATCATGGGTACTGTTGAGAATGTCTCTGGTATCTGTGATTGGGTAGAAAAATTATTGTCCGTTGCTCCTTTGGAAGAGAGACATTGGAAGTACTTCGCTAGGAAGTACAGTTGGCATGTAAAGACCCACGGTAAGTGAATCTTTTGTTCTTGCTTCTTTCCTTACTCGAGCCTCTTCTTTCTCTGTCTCTTAACTTTTTCCCTTTTGATAGGGTTCTCTGCTCGTGGGGTGTCTGCTTCATCTATCCCGAAGATGTCTTTGGCCTAGGGCCAGTCCCAAGAGATTATTTTTAGTTCGTCTTCCTCGAAGAGGAAGATTGGTGAGTCCCGTTTCGTAGAAGAAGAAGAAGAATAAGAGGAGGGTGCCTTGGTGTGCAGGCCACAGAGAAGGCGGGTGGTTTCAGACGATGAATCTACACCCATGAATTTTCCTTCCGTGTCTGTGGTTGAGACCTATACCTCTAAAGATGTTTCACATTCCCCCATTCATGAGTCTGTAGATTACTTGTTCCATGAAGGTTTTGACCTTGCTCCTGATGATTTCCCTTTGGCTGTTGTTTTCCCTGCTTCTTTAAGAGAAGCTATCTCATCCGCTCCTTTGGCTATTACGGCTTTTGTTGTTGCTCTACCCGTGGCTTCCTCAACTCTTCAATCCTCCATGCCTGCTGCTTTTCCCCTGGCTTCTCTAGTTCCTCAAACCTCCGTGCCTATTGTAGCTTCATCTCTGCCTGTTTCCATGCCTTTTGCTAGGGAAGTAGGGTCTTCCAGCAGAGAGATGCGGTAGGTGATGATAGAGGTTCCAGCTGAGGGGAATCTTTTCAAGAAAACGGGTGAGCCCGAAGTGGCTCCCACTGAGAAAACCAAGCTAGCCAACCATAGTGCTCTTACATTGGCCAATGAAGTTGTGCATACCTCTTTGAAGGTATGATGCAGGTTATGCTCTTTCACTTTCGTATATGAAATTTATCATATCTAATTGGTTTATTTCTTGTAGATTAATCTTATAGGCATGGAGCTCATGAAGAGGATCTCAAATACGGATCAGGAGACAAAAGAGTTGCAGGCTGATGCTGATAATTGGAAAGCACAATATGATAGCCTAAGGATTGACATGGATGCCTTAGAAGAGGAAAAGAGTACCTTGAAGAGGCAGATGAGGCTCATGGCGGAATAACTGGCAGTAGAGAAGGCTTCTTCCAGTCAGGTTGATAAAGACAAGAGCATTCTAGAGTCCTCATTTACTGAGAAGCTATCCCGTGCCTCAGAGGAGATTAGAAACTTGAAAAACTTGTTGGGGCAGAAGGAGGAATACTCAGACGAGCTCATGCAATCACTCACCCGTACTCAAAAGGACCTTTGTAATGCTTTAGATAAAGTTCAAACTACGGAGGAGTCGATTGTACCGTTAAGGGCCCCACATGAAGCTGCTGAAGCGGAGAAGGACGGATTGAGAGCTGAGCTTCAAGTATGGGCAAGGGATTATGAAAATCTTGAAGAGGTGGCTGTTGTTGATGTGATTTGGGCGTATATGAATTGTCTCCTTGACACATTGACGGAAATGAGTCAAGAGGGTTTCGACCTTAGTGCTGAAATAGCTAAAACTAAGGAAGCCATGGAGAAGGCTCNCCCCTTTTTTTTTTACTTAATTGGTGGTTACCCCAGCTCCATCGAGGGTAAACTTGGATCTTTCAAAAGTCCCCAACTGACAACTTAGGGGCATTTCAATGTATAAACTATATACGACTGAGTACTAGTTTGTACTTAGTTCTTACTTAGCCGCTTTTTTCGAATATATGCAAATTAAGACTTTTTGCTTCGAGTTTCTGCTTTACTCTTAAGTTTTTTGCATGTTTAATTTTCGAGGTTTTTGTTTTTACCTCTGAATTTTTGCATGAGGATGCTGTAATCACTCGTACCTTTTCATAGTAGGTACGGTGTTTGTGATCCTTTTTGTAGTAGGCTTCATTTATGAAAGAGGGCTCTTTATGATTGACATGAAAAAGACGTCTCAACTTTATGATAATGCAATAGAGTGATAGGAATTTTACACGTGTTTAAGAATGTTTCCGAGGAAAGTTTTTTTGTTTGAACTTCCACGAGATGTGTTTGATTATCATCTAAAACTCATGTTGCAATTGTTTTTGTTTAACAAATTTGATATACACTTGTATTTCATAATTGTTTTTCATAGGTAACAGTTTTTCGATATTAATACAAGGGAAACTATTTTTCACTAGTAACAGTTTTTATAAAGATTGGGGTTTCTACCCTCAACTGTTTTTATTGATAACAATTTTATAATAAGTACGAGGAAAATGTTTTTTCATCCATAACTGTTTTATTTGACAACAGTTTTCTGAACAAATATATGGATTTTGATATTTCATTTGTAACTGTTTTATTTGATAACAATTTTCTTGAGTAAGTACAAATGATGATGATTTTTTACCCCTAACTATTTTTGTTACAAGAGTTTTGAATAAGTATAAAGATGTATATTTATTCCTCACGACTAATATTTTGCCTTTCAGCCTGAACATGTTCGAAGGTTTTTTGCATTTTTGCATTAGGCTTTATATTTGGATGACTTCTTTTGATCTCTTTCGATTCTGCTCGCATCACTTGTCTTGTTGGGTAGATGGATCTTCAGGCTCGAGCTTTTGACTTTTTGATAGTCTTCTTTTCTTCATCTTAGCCTTCCATACTGTATAGTCCCCCAAGTGTTTGAGCTTTGAAAAATGAGATCTCAAGAACTTGATTATTCCTTCCTTGTGGTCCTTTTCCTGAAAAGGAAAAACATTCCGAACTCGAAGGTATATAGTTTTTTAGATGATGACTGCTTAACCCTTTAAAACGTCCATCAGAAAGTGTAACCCTAGATCCGGAATTGTGTTATTTCCTCGCGTATTTGCAGGTTTAATATCATCATTTGGTGATGGGTTAGCTTTATGCCTATCATCTAAAAAGTTAGTAAAATTTTTAAATGTTCAAAATAAAATCGAACGTGTGATACCTGACCAGGGGTACTTCATTTCCTTAGAAGTAATACTTCTTTAGATGGATGGCGTTCCATCTTGTTGGTAGAACTCTACCGTTCATAGCTTCCAACTCATAGGCGCCCTTCCCAGCTATGCCTCGGATTTTGTAAGGTCCTTCCCAGTTTGGATTTAGCTTTCCTGCGCATGCTTCTTTTGTTGATTGAAATACTTTTTTGAGGACGAAGTCCCCAATCTTAAAGTACCTGGGATGAGCTTTACGGTTGTAATAACGCTTTATGATTTGTTTTTGAGATGCCATCTGTATCAGTGCTGCTTCTCTCTGTGGTTCGAGCAGGTCCAGATTGGCCCTCAATTCGTCGTCGTTTGCTTCCTCCATGGGTGTTGTGAACCTTATGCTTGGTTCGCCAATCTCCACAGGTATTAAGGCTTCTGAGCCATAGACAAGTGCGGACGGGGTTTCTCTCGTGGCTGTTTTTGATGTTGTTCTGTATGCCCATAGTACCGTTGGTAACTCATCAGGCCAGTTTCATTTGGATTTATCTAGCCGATTCTTTAGATTGTTGATGATTACCTTATTCGATGACTCAACTTGACCATTAGCCACGGGGTGGTATGGCATTGAAGTGATCCGTTTGATTTTCCAGCTTTCGAAGAATTCTGTGATTTGCGAGCCTATGAATTGTGGTCCAATATCGCACACGATCTCCTTTGGTATCCAAAATCTGCATATTATGTTTTGCCATAAGAAGCTTTTAACTTCCTTTTCTCGCACTTGTTTAAACGCTTCTGCCTCTACCCATTTTGTAAAATAGTCGGTTAGCATGAGCAAAAAACGTACCTGTCCTTTAGTTGTGGGAAGAGGTCCCACTATGTCCATACCCATTTCATGAAAGGTCATGGGGATACTATTGGATGCAATAATTCCGCTGGTCGATGCATGTTATTGGAAAACCTTTGGCACTTGTCACATTTGGATACGAAGTTCTCAGCTTCTTTTTCCATCTTAGGCCAATAGTATCCATCTCTTATTAGGGTTTTCACTAAGGATCTCACCCCTGAGTGATTTCCACAGTGTCCTTCGTGGACTTCTTTCATCACAAATTCCGTTTGGTTAGGTCCGAGGCATTTATCTAGGGGTCCTCCAAACATCTTGTGATAAAGCGAGTTGCAAATAAGGCAGTACCGTGAAGCTTTGTGGCGAAGTGCTTGAGTTGTTTTCCTGTCTTCAGGTACGGTGCCATTCTGCAAAAAAATTAAGAATTTTGTTTCTCCAGTCCCAGGTTAAGTTGTTGAAAGTTACCTCACTCCTGTCCTGGTCGATCATTGAGTGGAATAAATGGAAGACAATTACATTGTCTTTGTTTGTTACTTCCGTGACTGCTGCGAGGTTAACTAATGCATCTGCTTCTGCATTTTCCTCTCTAGGTATTTGCATTACCTTCCATGTTTTGAATTGTCTCACGAGCTCTCGTGCTTTTTCAAGATACTGTTGCATTCGAGTCTCTCGAGCGATGTAAGTCCCCTGCATCTGATTTACTACCAGTTTGGAGTCGTTGTTGATCACGATTTTCTTGATTGAGAGTTCCCGTGCGAGTTCAAGCCCTGTAATAACAGCTTCGTACTCTGCTTCATTGTTAGTTATAGGATAACACTTGATAGCTTGCCGTGTCATTTCACCCGTGGGTGATATTAAGACTATGCCTAAGCCAGCACCTTTTATATTTGAGGAGCCATCGGTGAATATGGTCCATAGTCCCGGATTAGCATCGTTAAAAATTTGTAACTATTTTTCTACTTCAGGGATAATGTTATTACTAAATTCAAATCAGCTAGTATTTGAGACTTAATTGCAGTCCTAGGCTGATAGATTATTTCATGCTCACTTAATTCTATGGCTCACTTGGCTAATCTTCCTGACAGTTCTTGTTTATGCAGAATATTTCTTAAAGGATATGAAGTCACAACGGTGATTGGGTGACATTGAAAATATAGTCGTAATTTTCTAGATGTCATTATTAAATCTAAGGCTAATTTTTCCAGATGTGGATATCTAGTTTCAGAATCTAGCAAAGTTTTACTTACATAGTAGATAGGTGATTGCTTAACTTTTTCTTCTCTTACCAGTATTGCGCTTACAGCAATTTCTAAAACAACCAAGTAGATGTACAATCTTTCCCCTTCTTTTGGCTTTGAAACAGCGGTGGTTTCGATAGAATCTTCAGATTCTTGAGGGCTTGCTGACATTCTTCAGTCCATTCGAACTGATTCTGCTTTTTGAGAACTGAGAAGAATTTAAAACTTTTTTCGGAAGACTTAGAAATAAATCTTCCAAAGCTGCTATTCTCCATGTTAGTCTTTGAACTTCTTTTTTATTTGTTAAAATATCAGGTATTTCTTCTATAGCTTTAATTTGAGCGGGGTTTACCTCTATTCCTCTGTTCGATACAAGGAAACCCAAAAATTTACCTGATTTCACTCCAAAAGAGCATTTTTCTGGATTTAGCTTCATATTATACCTGCGTAAAATGTCAAAAGTAGTAGAGAGATGCTGGAAATGGTCTTCCGCTTGTATTGATTTTACCAACATATCATCAATATAAACTTCCATCGTCTTTCCAAGATGTTCTTGGAACATTTTAGTCACTAACCTTTGATAGGTGGCTGCAGCATTTTTCGAGCCAGAAGGCATAACTTTATAACAATAAGTCCCCCTGTTTGTAATGAAGGAAGTTTTTTCCTCATCTGAGGGATCCATTTTAATCTGATTATAACCCGAATATGGATCTAAAAAGGTTAATAATTCATGACCTGCAGTGGCATCAATCATTTGATCTATATGTGGTAATGGGAATGAATCTTTAGGGCACACTTTATTTAAGTCAGTATAATCTATGCATATTCTCCATTTTCCATTCTTTTTAGGTACTACCTCGGTGTTAGCTATCCAGCTAGGGTACGTTACCTCTCGTATCGAACCAATCTTCAAGAGTTTCTGTACCTCTTCGTCAATCACTTGGTTCTTGAATGGTCCTTGCTTTATTTTCTTCTGCTTAACAGGTACGAAGGATGAATCTTCATTTAGGTTATGAGTCATCACTTCTAGTGGGCTGCCTGTCATATCTGAGTGGGACCATGCAAAGCAGTCTGTGTTAGCCTTTAAATAATCAATTAATTTACCTCTTCGACCGGGCCCAGCCTCGTGCCTATATACACTTTCTGTTCAAGCTTTTTTCAGACAATGGAACAGCTTCGAGCTCTTCCGTAGTTGTATTGATGTGATCATCTTCCTCCGGTTCATGAATGATGTCCGATCTGGAATCTGTATCCGTGTGGTCTAATTAACCTTCCGTGGTAACTTGACTCACCTTCTCGTAAGTATTTTCTTTCATACATGTTTCAGCAATAATACCTTCTGTACCTATTTGGGTAGTAATTTCTTCCATGCCTATTTGGCCGGTGTTACCTGCTTGAGAGATTCCCTTATCTTGTGATTCTTCCACCTCTATTTTTTTGTTGTAGTGTACCACAAAGTTTATATTTCTTGCGGTTTGCTGATCGCCTCTAATTTGCTGAATCCCCCATTCAGAGGGGAATTTAATTACCTGATGCAAGGTGGAGGGTATTGCTTTCTTGTCGTGGATCCATGGCCTTCCCACGATTACATTATAAGCCATGTCAATATCGATGACTTGGAACCTGGTACTTTTGATCACCCCCTCAGCATAAGTGCTAAGCTCAATTTCTCCTTTTGTTATAACCGTAGAGTTATCAAACCCTGATATGGCTCGTGCCCTTGGGATTACTTGATTCCCCAATAGCATTTCTTCCATGACTCTTAGCAAAATGATATTTACAGAACTACCTGGATCAATCAACACTCTTTTTACGTTGGTCATGAATAAGTAAAGATATTACCAGAGCATCATTGTGAGGAAGCATTAATCCGCCGATATCTGCATCATCGAATGTTATATCGTCCGCTTCCAGATTTTCACGAACCCATTTTCCATGTGTAATTGTGAACTTTATGGTCGTTTTGCAGACCACTCCGTTTACTTCTTCACCTCCGTGTATCACGTTGACGGTTCGTTTTGGAGAAGGAGGCTTTAGGGGATCCTGCATGTTCTTCATATATGCCTGTTTACCTTTATCACTAAACAATTCTGTTAAATAGCCTTGTTTCAATAAATTTTCTACTTCACCTTGTAAAAATCTGCAATCTGCAGACTTGTGCCCATGATCGTTATGGAATTCACACTAGTGATCTGGGTTCCTTCTATTTTGATTTGATCGCATCTCTTTGGGCTACTTACCTTGTCTCCCATGTTCCTCAATATTGAGACAAGTTCAGTAGTACTTACATTAAAGGTATGATCCCCAATTTGGGTATTACCTCTAGGTCGTTCATCTTGATCTTTTCTGGATCTAGATGAGGATGACACTACATCTCTTCCTGGTGGTCTATAGTCTGACCTAGTGTTTTCGAACCTGGGACGAATATTACATCCCGAGGGTCCTAAGTAAGGATCGTACCTGTTTTTACCTGATCTTTTGTCTGATTCAGGACGTCTGGATCTGGAATGATCTTCATCTCTTGAACGAGCAATGATATCTTCTTCTATTCTAAGTCTAGTACAATACCTGTTACATATATCGTTCCATGTTGTAGCGGGGAATTCTCTTAGACTTTCCTTAAGTTGTCTCGCGGCTTCTGAGCTTTTATCATTTAGGTTGCTTGCAAATGCCATGGCTGCCCAATTATCAGGCACCCTGAGTAATTGCATTCTTTCTCGTTGAAACCTGTCTACAAACTCATGGAGTAGTTCTGTGTCTCTTTGTTTTATTTTGAATATGTCTTCCTTTCTTTTCTCAACTTTTTGTGCACCAGAGTGTGCTTTTATAAATGAATTTAGAAGCTCAGCAAAAGAGTCAATAGAATTTTCAGGGAGAAGAGAATAAACGGTTAGGGCTCCTTTGGTAAGTGTTTCCCCAAATTTTTTGACAAGGACTAATTCAATCTCTTGTTTTGTTAAGTCGTTTCCTCTTACTCCAGTAGTGAAAGCAGCCACATGATCATGTGGGTTAGTTGTTCCATCGTATTTGGGAACGTTAGGCATTTTAAACTTCATGGGTATAGGCAAGAGTGTCGCACTTGGATTCCAAGGTTGTTGAGAATACCTATCAACATCAATTCCTTTGATGATAGGCGGCACTCCAGGAATTTGTTCGATGTGATCATTTTGCTCCTTCATCTGTTTCTGCATGGTTAGCAGTAAATTTTGTAATTCAGAGTTACTAGTTATACCTGGTCTTGCTTCAAGAGATTCGTTAGGAGTATCTTCCCTTCCTGAGTTCGCCAACCCAGATTGAGGATTTTCCATGGTGATGGTATTATTGAGGGGTGGTGTCGGTGGTGCAGGTAATGTTGTCGGTAATCCCCTCACAAATTCTTGCAAAGCTTGGCTGACATACTCTGCAATCATTTGCTTTACTCGATCTTGTTCCACTGTTATCATTGTTGTTATTGGATCTTTCTGGGGATTTTTCCCTTGAACCACGTGGGGTTCGTTAAGGTGATTGAACTGGGGTTCCATTCCTTTGCTGGTTGTTGTCGTTGGAGTTCGATATAGTTCAGAGGATATCGCTTGAAAAGCAAACAAAGATTATTAGATTCCCGGTAACGGAACCAATTTGTTTAACCAAAGAAATCCTTTAACCAAAGCTATTTCTAGGATGAACACAGGTTACTGATAATCAAGGAAATAATATTAAATAAAGAGAAACGAGTAGTAGACAATATTGCAGAAGTATAGAAAAGCAAAGTAGATTGTATTGGAAAATCAGATGATCATTTACAAGTTGTATTCCCGTCCCTTATATAGGATATTCCTTGATATAATGTACAACTCTTGCTATGATTGACCATTAATGACTAATTATGAAATTAATGGGGCGTTACAAAGGATAACGGTAATTGGGGTGTGGTAACATAACGTACGAGTAATCAATTGTGGGTCCTTGAATCTGCCCGTAGCTTTGTCCAGATTCAATCTGACCGTGTCTGTTCCCTGTCTTTATCAGGTTGAGTTTCCCGTGGCTGATGGACTCGATGGTTTATTGATCCGTGCCTCTTTGTTCCGTATCTCTTTATAGAATCACGTCCAGCTGTTGTGTTTCCCTTGGTCCACGTATCCGGCTAAGTTGTCTAGAATCAGCTAACATGTGTGACTCTTTTTTACCAATACAAGATTATGAGGCCAGATTTTCAGAGTTGTCTCGCCATGCACTCATGATACTACCTATTAATGCAGAGAGGGTGCGGAGATTTGTGGTTGGGTTGCATCCAGGTATTAGGGCCACCATGGCCCGAGAGGGGGAGATGAGTACTCCTTATCAGCTCGTGGTAAAGATTTCTCGCGGGATCGAGGGGTATCGGTCGAGGAGCAGGGAGTAGGGGAAGCAGGACAAGAGGGCTAGATTCTTTGGAGATTTTAAAGGTGCCCTAGCTAGGGGCAGGGGTCAGTTTAGAAGTGGTCAGCCCAGCAAGCCTTTATATTCAGCACTTCCCCGAGGTGTTCCAGCGAGGCCCCATTTCAGCGCCATGCCAGAGCGTTCCTACCGTCCTCCATCAATTCAGAGTTCACCCAGTGGTTATCCCAGTCATCCGAGATCCTCCGAACCCTACTTCAGTGCTATGACAGAGGGACATCGCCCTCCGTCCATTCAGGGTTCTTCTTCGGTGCAGCAGACTATGGTACCTGGGAGTTGTTATGAGTGTGGAGAGCAAGGTCATATGAGGAGGCAATGTCCTAGGTTTCGGGGCAAGGCCATACAGCAGAGTTATCAGTCGATGGGTTCGGCACCAGCAGTCCGGCCACCTAGAGGTGGAGGAGAGGTCGGTAGGGGTCATCCTGTGGAGGCCAGTCAAGGGGAGGTCAGCCAGCTTCTGTTCATTCTGGCGGGGCTCAGTCTTCCAGTGCTCCAGCTAGATTCTATGCTATCCCGGCCAGATCAAATGTAGTGGCCTCCGACGCCATGATCACAGGTATTATTGCAGTATGTGGTAGAGAGGCATCGGTGTTATTTGATCCAGGATCCACTTATTCCTATGTTTTTGTCTTATTTGCTCATTTTCTGGATGTCCCTTGTGAGTCCTTGGGTTCTCCTATTTATGTGTCCACTCCCGTGGGCGATTCTGTGGTTGTAGACTGGACTTGTCGGTCCTGTGTGATTTAATTTTGATGGTTTGAGACTCGAGCGGAGCTCTTATTGCTCGACATGGTTGATTTTGAGATTATTCTAGGCATGGATTGGTAATCTACTTATCATGCCGTGCTAGATTTCCATGCCAAGACAGTTACTTTAGCCATGCCCGAGTTGCCTAGGCTGGAGTGGAGAGGTTCCTCAGTTAGTGAAGCCAGCCGGGTTATTTCATTCATGAAGGCTCGGCATATGGTCAAGAAGGGTTGTCTGGCCTATTTTTTAATGTGCGGGACACCACCGTCGATTATCCGACGATTGATTCAGTGCTAGTGGTTTGAGAGTTTGCTGATGTATTTCCTTCAGACCTTCCAGGCATGCCTCCGGACAGTGATATTGATTTCTGCATTGATTTAGCTCTAGGCACCCAGCCTATATCTGTTCCTCTGTACTGTATGGCTCTGAAGGAGTTGAAGGAGAAGCTTGAGGAGTTGTTAGCTATGGGGTTCATCAGACCGAGTGTATCACCGTGGGGTACTCCAGTTCTATTCATGAAGAAGAAGGATGGGTCCATGCGGATGTGTATTGATTACCGCCAGTTGAACAAGGTTACCATTAACAACAAGAATCTTTTGCCGTGCATCGATGATTTGTTTGACCAGTTGCAGGGTGCTCGTGTGTTTTCTAAGATAGATTTGAGATCGGGATATCATCAGTTGAAGATTCGGGCTTCAGATGTTCCGAAGACTGCTTTTCGTACGAGATATGGCCATTATGAGTTCCTGGTGATGTTCTTTGGCTTGACTAATTCCCCAGAAGCATTCATGGACTTGATGAATAGGGTGTTCAGGCCGTATATTGATTCCTTTGTCATTTTGTTCATAGATGACATCTTTATTTACTCACGTAGCCTGGGTGAGCACGAGCAGCATTTGAGGGCTGTGCTCCAGACCTTGCAGGAACAGAAGCTATATGCTAAGTTCTCCAAGTGTGAGTTTTGGTTGGATTCCGTAGCATTCCTGGGGCATGTGGTATCCAGAGATGGTATCAAGGTTGATCCTCAGAAGATCGAGGCAGTTCAGAGTTGGTCGCGTCATACTTCAGCTATAGAGATCAGGAGATTTTTGGGCCTAGCAGGCTATTATCGCCAATTTGTGGAGGGATTATCTTCTATTGAAGCCCCATTGACCAGATTGAGTTAGAAGAATTCCCCGTTCTGATGGTCTGACAAGTGTGAGGCGAGCTTTCAGAATCTCAAGACAGCATTGACCTCAGCACTGGTTCTAGTATTGCCTTCCGGTTCTGGGATGTATACAGTATATTGTGACGCTTCGCGCGTTGGCTTGGGGTCTGTATTGATGCAGGAAGGGAGAGTTATTGCTTATGCTTCGCGCCAGCTGAAGGTTCATGAGAAGAATTATCATGTGCACTATTTGGAGTTGCCGTCGATTGTTCATGCTCTTAAGATTTGGAGGCACTACCTGTATGGAATGTCATGTGAAGTTTATACAGACCACCATAGCTTGCAGCACTTGTTCAAGCAGAGGGATCTTAATTTGAGACAGCGCAGATGGCTTGAGCTGTTGAAGGATTATGATATCACCATTATATATCATCCGGGAAAGGAAAATTTGGTAGCGGATGCTCTGAGCAGGAAGGCGGAGAGTATGGGTAGCTTGGCTTATATTTCAGCAGTGGAGAGACCTCTAGCCTTGGACATTCAGTCCTTGGCTAATTGCCTGGTGAGATTAGACCTTTCAGAGCCTCGTCAAGTTCTTGCACATGTGGTTGCTCAGTCTTTGTTATTGGGGGAGATTAAGGCTCGACATTATAATGATCCGTGTTTGGTAGAGCTACGGGAGACAGTGGTTCAGGGTAGGTCCAAGGAGGTTACTATTGGCGAGGATGGTGTTCTGAGACTTTAGGGCCGCTTATGTATTCCTAATGTTGATGGTTTGAGGGAGAGGATTCTAGAGGAGGCACACAGTTCTCGGTATTCTGTTCATCCTGGTGCTACAAAGATGTATCGTGATTTGAAGCAGCATTACTGGTGGAGGCGGATGAAGAGGGACATTGTGGAGTATGTGACTAGGTGTCTTAATTGCTAGCAGGTGAAGTATGAGCACCAGAGGCCAGCAGGCCTACTTCAGCAGATGCCCATTCCTGAGTGGAAATGGGAGCGCATCATTATGGACTTCGTCGTTGGGTTGCCTCGGACTTTGCGGAAGGTTGACACGGTTTGGGTCATTGTGGATAGATTGAACAAATCGGAGCATTTCATTCCAGTAGCTACTACTTATAATTCTGAGAGGTTAGCCCAGATCTACATTCGGGAGATAGTCCGGTTGCATGGTGCGTCGGTGTCCATTATATCAGATCGAGGTCCTTAGTTCACCTCGCAGTCTGGAGAGCATTTCATAGTGAGATGGGCACCCAGATAGATCTCAGCACATCATTTCACCCTCAGACTGATGGTCAGTCGGAGCATACAGTTCAGATATTGGAGGACATGCTCAGGGCATGCGTGATTGACTTCGGGGGTCAGTGGGACCATTTCTTGCCTTTGGCCGAGTTTTCTTACAATAATAGTTACCAGTCCAGCATCGAGATGGCCCCATTTGAGGCTTTGTATGGCCAGCGATGTCGTTCCCCTATCGGATGGTTTGAGCCTGGTGAGGCTAAGTTATATGGTACCGACCTGGTGAGGGATGCTTTGGAGAGGGTGAAGTTGATTCAGGAGAGGCTCCGCACAACACAGTCTAGATAGAAGAGTTACGCGGATCAGAGGGCGTGTGATGTTTCATTTATGGAGGGAGACAAGGTTCTGCTAAAGGTCTCGCTGATGAAGGGTATTATGAGGTTTGGGAAGAAGGGAAAGTTGAGCGTGAGGTTTATAGGTCCCTTCGAGGTGTTGAGGCGAGTTGGGGAGGTTTCTTCTGAGCTATCCTTACCTCTCGGTTTATCAGGAGTTCATCTGGTCTTTCATGTATCCATGCTCCAGAGGTACCACACTGACATCTCCCACGTGGTTGATTTCAGCACTATTCAGTTGGATGAGAGGTTGGGCTACGAGGAGGAGCCAATTGCTATTATTGATAGACAGGATCGCCAGTTGAGGTCCAAGAGAGTTTCTGCAGTGGAGGGGCCAACTAGTCGAGGAAGAGACCTGGGAGTCCGAGGAGGGCATGCGGAGCAGATATCCGCACTTATTCAGCACTTCAGGTATGATTCTAGACCCGTTCGAGGATGAATGTTTGTTTAAGAGGTGGAGAATGTAACGACCCGACCGGTCGTTTTGCGTTATCGGACCCCGTTTCCCAAAATGATACTTCCTATAGCGGCTTTTTATGACTCATGACTTGCGTGGACTGGAGGTTTGGGATTCGAAAGTGTTTAGAGTGCTATAGGAACAATTGGTTCCTTAACGTTGGCCTTTAAGGCCAAGTTTGACTTCGGTCAACATTTTTAGTAAACAACCTCGGAATCGAGTTTCGACGGTTCCAGTAGCTTCGTATGATGATTTTGGACTTGGGCGTGTGTTCGGAAGGGGTTTTGGATGACCCGGGAGCGTTTCGGCGCCCAATATTGAAATAAGAGTTCCTTAGGTTCCTATTGTGGTTTGGGACGTGGTTTTGAGTTATCGAGGTCCGGACGGAATTCTGAGATCGGGAATAGTTCCATTATGTCATTTATGACTTGCCTGCAAAATTTGGTGTCATTCCGAGTAATATAGGTCGGTTCGGCGCGTTGTTTGCGAAGTCAAGAAAACTTAAAGTTCCTAAGTTTGGTTCTAGAGGTTTTGAGGTGTGATTTTTAGTTTTAGCATTGTTTTGGGTGTTCCGAAGGCTCGAGCGAGTCCTTATTATGATTTGGGACTTATTGGTATATTTGGACGGGGGCTCGGGTGGGCCCAGATGCCTCCTGGACACCACACGAGGCCAAAACCCAGCTGAAATAGCTGCTGGTGCACCTGTTCTGGTGTGACCACAAGTGCGGTTGCCCAGTCGCAGGCTGCGGTCCCAGCCTCGCAGGTTCGACCCCTAGCGGGCAGCCCATCTCTCACAGGTGCGGACAAAGTTCCGCAGGAGCGGAGCCGCAAGTGCGGTCTCCTCTCCGTAGGTGCAAGCCCAGGCTTCCTCGTCCTTTTCCGCAGGTTCAAGCCTTTGCTCGCAGGTGCGAGACTGCAGGTGCGGTCCTCGAGCCGCAGGTGCGGAACCACTGTCAGGCAGTGTGTTTCTTTAAAATACAGGATTCTTCATTTTTCTTCATTTTCTACCTCCATTAGAACACTTGAGAGCTTTGAAACAGCGCTCCACGAACCAACCACTGAAAGGTAAGTAAATTCTATCCTAAATTTGGTTAATGCCTGCATTCTTAGTAGCATTCAACTACTTAATTAGTGGAAAATTTAGGTATTTGGGTAGTAACCTAGGGCCTTCGAGAATTTAGAAAATTACCCGTGAATTGGCTTTGAAATCATACAAAAAACGTATATTAATGATCCTTAGGCTATGGGTGAGTGTTTCCTTCGAGAATTTTGGAATCCGAGCATGCGGGCCCGGGGTTGGATTTTGGGATTTCTTCAAGAATGGTGAATTTGACTAAATAATAGGAGAATTCCATGCTTTGAATATAAATTGATATATTGGTATAACATTTGGCTAGTTTCGTGTCCGTAGGTGTCGAGTTTGGAGTTTCGGGTGCATTCTTGACTCAGGGAGTAGGTGCGACGCGAGGTGAGTCTCCTTTCTAACCTTGTAACGGGGAACTGTCCCCCTAGGTGATTTAAATGCTATATGTGATAATTGTGGGGGATACATACGTACAAAGTGATGAGAGTCTGTACGTAGCGGCTATTACTATTATGTCCGGGTAGTTAGGCCCACATCATGCCTTGTGTTTTACTTGATATGAACTATATGCTTAATAAATTAAATGTTACATGCGGCTTATTTCCCTGAGGTCATGGAATTTGAGAAAACTTGTAAGGAATTGTTCACTGAAAAGAAATTTTAAAAAGGAATAATGTGTGTGCATGTGACCGCTTCGCAATTTACATTCCGCGAGTGGAGTGTGGTTTCCCCCACTCTTATGGGAACGGACCGTACGCCACGGATGATTGAGAGATGCACTTTTGGTTCGGATCGTTCGATCCTTGAAAATGAATAGAGAGGATTACTTTATGGCAGAGATGCACTTTTGGTTCGGGTCGTTCAATCCTCGGCAGTGAATAGATGTGAGTACTTTATGGAAAGGTGCACTTATGGTTCGGGTCGTTCGACCCTCGGCAGTGCATGGGCATGACTATCTTATCACTCCGGCGGTTTTCCTTACCCTGCATGCGCATGATTTATTTGTTACTAAATTAATGGACATTGATTTGACAGATAATTGGGGGAAGGTGAAGTAGTAATTGTTTTACTCATTCTCAATACTTCCTTGGATTTCAGTGCCTTATATATATTTGTTGCTTCACTGCCTTTACATGCCTACCGTTTCTATCATATTCTGTAAAATTATAATGTTGGACCTTAGTGAGTGTCATGTCGACCTCTCGTCACTACCTCCTCGAGGTTAAGCGGGATACTTACTGGGTACATATATATTTATGTACTCATGCTACGCTTCTGTACTTAATTGTACAGGTTTTGAGGCTGGTGCATCTGGTTGTCGGGCCGGAGCTTGACTTTGATATAAGGCGGACCTGACTTCACGGTGAGCTATTTTTCTCCTGGCGATCTCCGGCAGCACCATGGGCTTTCTTTTGCTTATTCCCGTCTATTTCCTTCAGACAGTCGGACTGTATATTATATCTTTTGTATATTCAGTTAGTATGCCCGTAGGACTTGTGACACTAGTTCCTGGTACACACGTGATAGTTATTATGGATTTTGGGTTTGTATATACATTGGCTCACGCCTCTTCATGACTGCTTTTGATTAAAAAAACTGGCTAATTATCCTTGTCGATTCATGTTTTAAGTTTTAAAAACTGAGTATATGTTAAAATGTTTAATCTAATAAGAAACAACCCTTAGTAAATTGAGAGTTGGCTTGTCTGACGCCGCTGTTGGACGCCATCACGGTCTAAGTTAGGATTTTGGGTCGTGACATGTATCATGGGAATAAATCACACAAAATCCATTCGTAATGCTGATAATTTATACTGACCCGACTTGTCGTTTGAAAAATTAATTCCCCGTTCAGGGTCTTAAGGTCTCGATCAGCTTTGTAATATGTATTATGACCCGCGTGTGTGGTCGAGTTTAGTTTTCGGAAGATTCGGAATTAAATTTAAAGAACAATTCTCATTTTGAAGCTTAAAAGGAAAGAGTAGACCGGAGAGTTGACTTTTGAGAAAACAACCCCAAAATGGAATTTAGATCATTTCAATAGCTTTGTATGATGATTTCGGATTTAGGCGTATGTTCATATTTGGATTTGGAAGTCCGTAGGACAATTCGACCCATTTTGGCGAAAGTTGAAAAATATAAGATTTTTGAAAAGTTTGACCTAAGGTTAAATTTTTGATAACGAGTTCGGATTTTGATTCCGGAAGGTATAACAGCTCCATTATATCATTTAGACTCACGTGCAAAATTTAAAGTCATTCTGGATTGATTTGGTATGTTTCGGCGGAAAATATAAAATTTGGAAGATTTGAAAATCCATAATTCGATTCAATGCATGATTCGAAATTTCAATGTTGTTTGACGTGGTTTTAGGCCTCGACTAAGTTCGTATTGTATTTTGGGACATGTTGGTATATTGAGTTAAAGTTCTGAGGGCCTCAGTTGGATTTCGGAAGGTTGACGGAGATTAATTTTGGATATGGATGCTGTTGGATTTTGTTGTTGTGTCTGGGCAACAGCTGGTTTTTCCGCTTCTGCGGAAACCTGATCGCAGCCGTAACCTCGCAGAAGCGATAAAACAGTAGCAGAAGCGATACATTCCTGTTTGGTTGTGTTTTCGGGTGGAGAGGATATTTGAAGTTAGCTAGAATTAGAGCCTTTAAAAGTTAAGTTTGTTTGATTTGGTGTACATATGGATGGGTTGACTTTGACATGGATTTGCTTCAAATGTATCATGAGAATAAATCACACAAAATCCATTCGTAATGCTGCTAATTGGTAACAATCCGACTTTTCGTTTTAAATATTAACACCCTGTTCAGCGGCTTAAGGTCTCGAACAACTTCGTAATAGGTACTATGACCCACGTGTGTGGTGGAGTTTAGTTTTTGGAAGATTCAGAATTAAATTTAAAGAACAATTCTCATTTTGAAGCTTAAATAGAAAGAGTTGACTGGAAAGTTGACTTTTGAGCAAAAGCCCCCAGAATGAATTTTTGATGATGTCAATAGCTTTATATGATGATTTCGGATTTCAGCGTATGTTCATATTTGGATTTGGAAGGTCGTAGGACAATTCAACGCATTTTGGCGAAAGTTGAAAAATATAAGATTTTTTAAAAGTTCGACCTAAAGTTGAAATTTTGATAACGAAGTCGGATTTTGATTACGGAAATTGTAAAACCTCCATTATATCATTAATGACTCGCGTGCAAAATTTGAAGCCATTACGGATTGATTTGATATGTTTCGATGCAAATTATAAAAGTTGGAAGATTTGAAAACTTATTTCGATTCGATGCGCGATCCATAATTTCGATGTTTTTTGACGTGGTTTGAGGCCTCGACTAAGTTCGTATTGTATTTTGGGACATGTTGGTATATTTGGTTAACGTTCCGAGGGCCTCGGGTACATTTCGGAAGATTGACGGAGATAATTTCTGGACATGGATGCTGCTGGAATTTGTTGTTGTGTCTGGGCAGCAGCTGATTTTTCCGCTTTTGCGGAAATCTGATCGCATCAGAAAACTTGCAGAAGCGATAAAACAATAGCAGAAGTGATATAGTCCTGTTTGGTTGTGTTTTTGGGTGGAGAGGATATTTGAAGTTAGCTAGAATTAGAGCCTTTAAAAGTTAAGTTTGTTTGATTTGGTGTACATATGGATGGGGTGACTTTGACATGGATTTGCTTCAAATGTATCATGAGAATAAATCACACAATATCCATTCGTAATGGTACAAATTTGTAACGACCCGACTTGTCATTTTAAATATTAACGCCCCGTTCAGACACTTAAAGTCTCGAACAACTTTGTAGTAGGTATTATGACCTGCGTGTGTGGTCGAGTTAGTTTTCGGAAGATTCAGAATTAAATTGAACGAACAATTCTCATTTTGAAGCTTAAATGGAAAGAGTTCACCACAAAGTTAACTTTTGAACAAACGACCCTGAAATGGAATTTCGATGATGTCAATAGCTTTGTATGATGACTTCAGACTTAGGCGTATTTTCAGATTTGGATTTGGAAGTCCGTAGCACAATTCGACGCATTTTGGCAAAAGTTGAAAAATAGAAGATTTTTGGAAAGTTCGACCTAAGTTTGAAATTTTGAGAAAAGGGGCGGATTTCAATTCCGGAAATTGGAACAGCTCCATTATATCATTTATGACTCACGTGCAAAATTTAAAGTCATTCCGGATTGATTTGATATGGTTCGGCGCAAAATATAGAAGTTGGAAGATTTGAAAACTCATAATTCGATTCGATGTATGACCCGTAATTTTGATGTTTTTTGACGTGGTTTGAGGCCTCGACATAAATCGTATTGTATTTTAGGACATGTTGGTATATTTGGTTAAAGTCTCGAGGGCCTCGGGTGGATTTCGGAAGGTTGATGGAGATTATTTTTGGATATGGATGCTGCTGGAATTTGCTGACGTGTCTGGGCAGCAACGTGACTTTTCGCTTCTGTGGAAACCTGATCGCAGCAGCAACCTCGCAGAAGCGATAAAACAACAGCAGAAGCGATACA
>MDKI01259854.1:0-34664 GCA_005239505.1 Nicotiana paniculata | reverse complement strand
GCCCGCATAGCCCGGGCCCGCTTAGCCCGTTTGGCCCGGGCCCGGCCCGTTAGCCACCCCTATCACGGCATCAGAAGCCATCACATCCGGTCTGGCTGAAAGTGCATAAATCGGGCATGATCACCACAGGATCGATCTCCCCCTCTAGGGCGACCCCTAACTGCCTGACCCCCACCTCTAGCTGCCTGGGCGGGCGGTTCAGCAACTGTGTCTGAAGCCACGGGTTGACTCCTCTGCTGATAAGTACATCTCGCAAGACGGGGACAAAACCTCTTGATATGGCCCACATCTCCACACTCAAAGCAACCCCTCTCGGAGAATGGCACTAGGGACTGAAGGGAACCCCTAGCACCAGGATAACCACTAGAAGAACCAGACATAGATGAACCCTGAACCGATGGTGCCAAAGATGAACTCTGAGCTAGCAGGGCAACTGAAATATGGGTGCATTTGATGCGAACTGTGAGGATCATGACCAACTGATCCACCACGATAACCTGAGCGACCTGACTGAGCCTGCCTAAATGGACGGCCTCTGTCGGGCTGAGGCTGCCCCCTGAAGGGACCCCACCAAAACTCCCATATCCTTGAGACCTCTTGGCCTCCCTCTCGGTTTTCTTCTGGCGGAGAACTGACTCAATCTCTCTGGCAATGTCAACCACCTCCTCAAAAAAAGCGCCAGATACCCTCTCCCTGGTCAGAAAAATCCGAAGCTGATAAGTGAGGCCATCAACAAACCTCCTGACCCTCTCCCTATCCGTGGAACTAGCCAAATAGCATGACGGGCCAACTTTGAACCTCATCTCATACTGCGTCACGGTCATGTCCCCCTGATGCAACCGCTCGAACTCCCTGCGCAACTCCTCCCTGCGGGACTGCGGTATATACTTCTCTAGGAACAGAATGGAGAACTGACGCCAGGTAAGGGGCGTTGCATCAACAGGTCTACGCCTCTCATAGGCCTCCCACCAAACGAGTGCAGCTCCTTAGAACCGGAAGGTAGTAAATGGGACCCCACTGGCCTCCAATATCCCTGTTGTGCGAAGAATCCTCTAACACTTGTCCAAAAAGCCCTAGGCATCCTCGCCCTCAGTACCACTGAAAATCGGAGGCTGAAGTCTACTAAACCTCTCCAACCTGCGTTGCTCGTCATCTGCCAAAGCTGGGACCACAAAATCCTGGGCTGGGGCAACCGGCTGGACTAGAGCTGCCCCCGGTGTCTGAAGCCCCTAGGTAACCTGCTCAGGTGTCCGGGCAGCTGGAGTCTGAGTGCCTCCCCCGGCCTGAGAAGTAGCGGCAATAGTAGACATAGTGACTGTATGTGCAAGACTGGTGCACACAGTCAGAATCTGAGCAAGGGTCTCCTGAAGACCCGGAATCACAATAGGCATTGCCAGTGCCTGAGCCTGTCCCGCTGGAATCTCAACGGCGGGAACCTGGTCCTGAATAGTAGGAGGGTCCACATGTGCTGTCCCGGCTGCTGCGCGGCCTACACCCCTCCCTCGGCCACGGCCTCAACCCCTCACCGGTCTAACTGGTGTCTGATCACCCCGATCGGTAGCGCGAGTCCTCACCATCTATGAGAGAATGAAACAACAGAAGTTTAGTTCCAGAAATCAACAGATTCACACGACAGAATTTAAGAATGTGAGATTTTTCCTAAGGGTTATGTAGCCTCTCGAAGATAAGTACAGATATCTCTGTACCGATCCACAAGACTCTACTAAACCTGCTCATGACTGGTGAGAGCTATGTAACCTAGATCTCTGATACCAACTTTCACGACCCCAAATCCTTAGTCGTGATGGCGCCTGTCGTGGAATTAGGCAAGCCACATATTTCGTTGAATCTGACTTTACTTTCCAGAAAATTTTAAATTTTAAAAGCAAATACTCATAATAATCCATTTGAAAGTTTAAGGCTACATTTAAAGAACAATTCCAAAACCAACCCCGGATCTAGTGTCACTCAGTCAAGAGCTACTATAACATCATAATGTAAAAAAAAAGAAGAGGAAAATGACAACATAGTCTGTAATAATAAAAGTGCGGCAGGAAGATAAAGGAGGAGAGACGAGGTCGCGATCGCCAGCTGCTACCTCAATGACTCCGAAGAAACTCTGACAGCTTCTCAGTATCCACTACCGGGTCCCGATGTACCTGGATCTGCACACAAGGTGCAGGGGGTAACGTGAGTACACCAACTCAGAAGTAACGAACCCAAAACTATGGGCTGAGAGGTAGTGATGGACTAAACCTCAGAATTTACGATAAACATCGACGAATTTAGACATGCTAAGAGTTTATCAGAAAATATACAAAATATGCCAAGTATGCCGGACTACTCTACATGCCATCGTATAAATATATGAAACCAGTGTGGAAATGCACATAGTTCTCACAACCCTCACACAGCAGTCCACGCAGTACCGTATATGGCTCTCAGGCCCATGGAAGGTCCATCCCGGAATGTACATACGCATTGGTGACCGTAGTCACTCGGTACTGAGGAAAAAGGCCAATCCAGCCCCACGGAGAAGATCCATCTCCCTCGATATACAACACTCGGACAAGATCCATGTACAGGGATGATCCATCCCTCACATAACATCGACTTCGGACAAGATCCATGCCTAGGGAAGATCCATCCCTCAATATCAATGCGCTCACTGGGGGTGTAAAGACTCCGGAGAGGCCCTAGTGGCCCAAGCGCTATATCAAGCCAACGAAGGCATGATTTAAGTATCGATGCGGTGTGCAGTATGATCTCATAACTGTCTCAATAACAGGCTCTCGGCCTCACTCAGTCATTACTCTCCAGTCTCACTCACATGGATCACAGATGTATAAATCAGCCCGAAATAATGATAAATGTGCATATAATTAACAATATTGATACTGAGGTATGAAATGATATGCTATAACATGACTGAGTATATGGAATCAAATAAATCAAAAAATGAGACAGTAATATACGACCACTCGGGTCTCAGCATTTTCGGTGTGAAGCCTTGTATTTATACTTAACATGATTTCTAACAGGTTCACAATTACCACATTAATAGAAGTGCGGATATCGATCAGTAATAGCTACTAGACAATGCCATGGGATGAGCCAGGCCACAAATACTCGGTGCACGCCCGCACGCCCATCAATTGACATGTGCGTCACCTCAATTATAGTCATAAATCATATAGCTCGGGGTTTCAAACCCTCAGAACCAAGTTTGGAAACGTTACTTACCTCAAAACCGGCTAAAATCCTTGCCCTCAATGCCTTTTCGTCTAGACTGGGCCTCCGAGTGCTCCAAATCTACCAAAAATCAGATTCATATCATTATAATACGCCAAGGAATGAAGCCTATTCGAAAATTACCAAATTTACCCAAAGATCCTGAAATTAGCCAAACCCGACCCCCGATCCCATGTCTCAGAATTCAATAAAAATAACAAAACTAGAAACCTCATTCCCTCACGAGTCTATACATACCAAGAACATCGAAATCGGACTTCAAATGACCCCTCAAATCCTAAATTTAAAGTCTCTAATAACAAGCCCTAATTACCTAATTTTTGTACTAATTTCTCACAAATTTCACCACTAATCAGTCCATTAATCATATATAAACCAGTTTTAAGTCCAAAAGCCTTACCTCCACGAAGAATTCTTGATTTTCCTCTTCAAAAACCCTTCAAAAGCTTCAAACCCGTATAAAAATGATGAAAGAATGACCAAAATTCGCTAAGGGCCCTTTTTATATGATCTGCCCAGGAATTTCCGCACCTGCGGCCGTTTTCTCGCATCTGCGGTCCCAGGTGCGCACCTGCGAGAATCACTTAAAAGCCAATTTACCGCACCTGCGATACAAATTACGCACATGCGACTCCGTAGGTGCGGCCCCAGCTCCGCATCTGCGGTCTTCCTTCTGTCCACCCAAAATCCGCATTTGCGGTCTCTTGTCCGCTTCTGAGGGCCCGTACCTGCAGTCCCCTATCCGCAGGTGCGGTTACACCAGCACCAGCAGTTTCAGCGGTAATTTTCCAACTTTAAATTCCCCGATGGCTATCCGAAATCATCCCGAGCCCCTCGGGATCCCAACCAAAAATACCAACAAGTCATAAATGTTCATCCGGACTTAGTCGCACCCTCGGGACACTCAAAACAACATCAAAAAACTAAATTTCCCTCGGATTCAAGCCTATGAACTTAGAAACTTCTAAATTTCGCCAAAGATGTCGAAACCATCCAAAACACGTCCGACTAACCTAAAAATTTGCACGCACATCCAAAATGACCCTACGAACCTGTTCCAACTTCCGAAATTCCATTCCGTAGCTAATATTCCACTGCCGATCGAAAATCGCCAAAACTCAATTTCACCAATTCAAGCGTAATTCTACTCCGGACCTCAAAACCACATTCCGATCACACTCCTAAGTCCCAAATCACCTAATGAAGCTATCCGAGCCATAAAATCGACATTCCGAGGTCGTTTACCTATAAGACTCTCGGTTGACTTTTCAAACTATTAAGCTCATTTAAGAGGCTAAGTGCCTCAATTCTCACCACGACTACTCTGAACCCGAGCCAACTAACCCAGCACCATACAAAAGAGATGAACCACACAAGCAATGAAGCAAAAATGGGGAAAACGGGCTAAACTCTCGAAACGACCGGCCGGGTCATTACAATAACCAATTGGGGTGGGATGCCCCGTTGTTTTTATTTTGTCATACCAATTGGTCTTTTATCTAAAGTCCTTTGATATGAAACCATAATACTTCGGTTAATAATAGATGATTACTCAAATTATCCACCATTTTCGATCTGAATATGTACTCACAAGTGATACAAGAATAAGATTGCATTTTTTTAACCATGTATTGTTGAAAAAATGTACTGAATATAGGGATAACTACGTGTACGGACAATAACTTATATTTTTGTAATATTCTATTGCAATTTAGCTAGGGAGCATCGGTTGGTTCAGTTAGGTTGTAAATGTTATCGGTTTGGCATATCAGTTATCGGTTTATAAATATGCTAAACTGATAACTGAATAGATAAGATATCGGTTATCAGTTTACCTAATAAGATAATTCAATCTAGATTCTAGAGGGAAGAAGTAATGAAAGATAATGTGTACCGTATAAACAATATGATAAACTTTCTTTACTGTTGTAAACCCTCTCAAAGAATATGATAAACCTTAAAATATTGTTTCTATGTGTTGAATGACAAATTTGGGAGGGTTACAACAGTAGATAGAGAATTGGGAGAACTAGAAAATTTATACACCTAAGGATAAAATCATATTTTTTTTAAGTTTATTGGGTTATCGGTTAAACCGTTAATATAATTGGAAAACCGAGACCCTAACCGATAACCCAATAGTAAAATAACACTAAACCGTTACCGAACCGTTAATCCAATAATCTGATACCAATAATCCAATAAGCTTTTTTCGGTTCGGACTATCAGATTACCCGATGTATACCGGCCCTAAATTCAGCATGCTTCTGCCATTTATCTTTCCAAATGGAGGCTAGGAACCAAAGGGTGAAGAAGAGGTATGATACAAAGTGATATTCCTCTTTGCAAGTTTCTTAACTCTATAGTACTCATGCAGAATGGTCTGTTTAGCCCATTTTTTGCCGAGAATAGAAGTAAAAGCAAAGCAATTTCTTGAACAAATATTTATTTGATTCAGATTATGGTGTCACATGAAGTCATCTCATATTATTAGTAAATTTCCTTTTGCAGTTTCTGAAGTTCAGGATGGCTTCAATTTGAGCCTTAAAAGATTAGTGCAAATCTTATAATTTTGATAAGAACTAATGTTCCTTCCAATCTCTTTTGGCTCACAGTATTGGAGAATTACATGTTAATTTTGATATCAAGCTACCATATCTTGTGATTACGAGTGATAGAATGGAATCAAATACCAAAGTTCTTCAAATGAAAGTCAATTCTCTAGTGATTGCTGCTTTCCTGCCAATGAGGAATCACTTGACCCTTTGCTTCACCTTTCAGAATTGCCAATGAAGAAGGCATTTGCAGTATCGAAAGTTTCTCGTGCAAGGCTACCAACATGATGGTTCTTCTATTGGAATCATCGACTCATTATAAGATATTTGCATCTGCTAGCCCCAAAGTGAATTCAACCCCATGAAATCAAGTAATTTGTGAATACCAACATATTCAGATTGTTGTGGTATGAAAAAAATGGTTACTGTAAGAAAAATTGTGCTGATCTTGACATAAAATTTTCTAAGAAACAATGTGGGAATTAATTAAATCCTTTTCTCAATGGTTGTATACGGATGTTTGTTTTTGATTTGTGATGTCAAATTTTATGGTCTGTAACACTTTCGATTTTTTAGTTGCTTAGAGTAACCTAAGTCAAGGGAATTTTGGACCTTTTTTTATCTTCTAGGATATCATATCTTAATGTATGCTTTATCCATTGCCAGAGAGTAGTCCGGTTTTTTAAATCAAACACGTTGTAGGAACAAGCTATATGAGTTTCAGGTCCTACGCTTCATTTTGCTCATATTTAAATGACATATATCCCAATAATAGAGTTGTCCATATTTTTTTTACGGAACTTGGGTGCTTTCCATGTAATTTGCTATTTCATAGGTTGTGTTGTATTCCATGCAATATTTATATGGTTTTAGTTCTATCATGCACTTCTTATTTTGATTTACATTGGCAAATGCAAAGCGGCTTGTTGGGAGGTTTATAGCCTGTTTGGCCAAGCTTTTTTGGGGCCAAAAGTGTGTTTGTTTTTTTGTTGCCAAAAATGCTTTTGGCCAAAAATTGAGGTGTTTGGCCAAGTTTTTAGAAGAAAAAAGCACTTTTAAGAAGCAGAAGTAGAAAAATGTATTTCTCTCAAAAAATACTTTTCTGAAAAGCACTTTTGAAAAAAATACATTTTGAAGCAGTTTCAAAAGCTTGGTCAAACACTAATTACTATTCAAAAGTGTTCTTCAAATTAAGCCAAACACAAGCCGATTCTCACCAAAAGTATTTTTTTTAAAAACACTTTTGAAAAAAACACTTCTCAAAATAAGCAAATTTTAGAAGCTTGCCAAACAGGCTATTAGTGATGCATTTATACAGGGTGACATGAAATTGTGGCATATTAAGTTTATGTCGTGGTGAATGTGACTGTATACTTCACATATCCATACATTTACATGTAGATGATTTACGTCTAATTATTGAGTCGCAGCTTAAGTATTTGCCCGGGTAGGAGTTGGCCTCTGGAGCTGTTGATGACTATGCTACTATTTAAAATTACGGCATCTGCTACTAATGTTGATGCCAAGAATAGAAATTATAAATCGAAAGCTCTACCTTTGTTCTTGCTGATCTCATAGTTCCTTCCAATTGTCAATATAGGCTCAATATTTAAAAATTTCAGATAATATTTTCTTTTCAAATGTTATATTTTACATTTTCCTCGCAAGGCACGGGTACGGATACTAGTAATGCCGAAAAGGAAAAGCATGTAACACTATCCTACCTAAATCTACACAATGACACCTTGGATCATTCCTGATTCAACCATGCTAATTACATGTTTAAAGAAGAATATCAGCAGCACTCCAATCCACAAGGTGATCTATTCACACAACAGGCTATAAATAGTAACAGAACATAATATCTAGTTCCTCTGCTTTTTTGCCGGATTCTCCGGTTGGGACTCAACCTGCCATCATCAAAATCCAAGTTGAGGTAAACCGTCAACGTCTAACAAACAAGGCGGATCTGACCAATGCATCCGTCAAATTGATCAGACACAATTATCGATATTGTCGGACATCAGAACTGAACTCCTATGCGGAAGATACAAAAATATTTCACACAATTTGGATAATGGACACATCCTGGGAATGGCCTCAAAATAAGCGCCACTGCATAAGCCTATTTCTCCTTCTAAGGTCCATGGCTAAAGTACATACTTGAACATGTATATATACATGCATGTTACTCCATGCTACTGTTACAAGTCAGGTAAAGATAGGCATCTATCAAAAATACTAAAATGGCCTAAAGGTGTCATAGTGAGTTCTAGATGCCAGTGAAACAAGATTTTATTCGTGTTGTTTTGTCTCCTTTTGGTGGACTGGAACATGTATTATTGAAATTAGAATAGAATGTTTAATAAAAGAAATCTACTTGCCTATTATTATTAACTCACTATAGATCAGCCATCTAGGTGACTACTTCCCTTTTTGCTTTTTTCTTATACTGTTCTATTCTCGTACACAAGGCCAAAACTGTCCCACAAGCATATGATCAAGAAATAAAATAATTACACGAGTTCACTTAAACTATGGGATTCTAAAGGAAAATAAACAGGAAAAAACAATTTCCCTGCATATTAATATTAATATAAACGTGAAAAGTGAACTTTTAATTTTCATTAAATCAGATTATTAATTCTCATGTCATAAGAACTCATCTGAGTATTGTTTAAGTAGTTAACAGCCAAGGGCAGAAGCATCAGTAGGAGAGACGGATCAGAATCACCATTGTTTGATAAAAGAAGTCTTGCCTATTCATAATTCATTATAGTTCAGCCATCTAAATAACCACTTGCCGTTTTCCTTCTTTTTTTTTGAAATAGAATTTTGTTTTCTTATTAAGGTTGATGGCAGATCTCTAAAAACTGTAGGATCTACAGAAGGCCAAAAATGGCCACAAAAAGATTAAGAAATTTAAAAAAGAGAAGGCATAAAAGTTCGATTAAAGATATGTGATTCAAAAGGAAAATACGCAGACAAAACTATTTCCCTGCAAAATGATATAAACCTGAAAAGTGAACTTTCAATTTCCATTAGATCAGAGATCCAATTATCATGTCATAAGAACTCCTCTGAGTATTGTTCAAGTAGTTAACAGCGAAGAGCTACTGCGTCGCACGTGGTTTGGACAGAGATAAATTGATAGGATCACACTGAAGACGCACTTCAGCATGAAAACCATTTCAAGCTTCAGCTTTAGCACTAGTCTATTCGAGTGGAACAGGGGAAAACTCCATCGATGACAAAGCAGTGAAGTCAATTTTATCTTAAAAGGTTTTCAAGAAGTTGGATGGATAAAACAGATGATATTTACTGAAATGGCTGAGAGAACTTACTGTATTTGATAGCTGCTCACGGATATACGCCATTGACCTCAGCATGGCGGCTAAAGTATCTCTTGAAACCTGAAACTTCACCTCTGATTCTCCTGAAGTTGTTTCTGTATCTTGAAGCTGAAAAGAGATTTTGAATCAGTAAGACAACTCATTGCAGAAGCTGATGTCTCTTTACAAGATAACAGCTGAACACTGCATTTAAGCAGAGTGGTCATATCTGTACATTGATGTCTTGAGTTATTAGCACTATCTACATGAAAGAAGTTTCAATTCATTCACGGGCAGACAGCAAGTTTCCAGGAAATTCACAACCTTAGGAAGAAACATACAGCAAGAAGGCAAAAACAAGTTAAGACATAGCAGTGGAAGGATATTGACAATACTAAAAGCAAATTGACCACACCCCAAAGCGCTAGTAGTCAACCGCATGCTCTTTGACTTGTGAGTAAGGACAATGCTTGCCAACGAGATGTGCTGGCATTGTATTTCACTGTAGATCAGGTTCTTTTTGTGATCCAGACAGATTTACTATGTCCTCATACCAAATTAGGTGACTACACTGAAAACAACTGCCTTCCCCTTTCCCAAAAAACAACAACAACCCAATAAAATTCCACAAGTGGGATCTGTAGAGGGTAATGTGTACGCAGACCTTACCCCTATCCGGGGTAGAGAGATTGTTTCCGATAGACCCTCGGCTCAAGAAGACGAAAAGAGACAGTAGATCAGTAACAGCAACAAAGACAACAAAGACAGAAAGATAATAACAGCATCACAAGAACAAGAAAATAGAGGGAAAAAGAAATAACAATAATCAGTAACAATGCCAAGGTACTATGAAAACGGAAAGATAGTATGAACACCCCTTTCCCAAAAAGGAGGGGAAAAAATAACAACGGATAACAGGAGGAAAATAACATACCGATGCTTAAAATAGGAATATGGTATACTGGAGGAGATGACACAAAGGTGGGAATACAAAGGATTAATAAAAGAAACGTGGAAAGGGGATTGATTGGAGTGAAGAGGAATAGAACATAGCACCTTCTCATCAGAAAATAAATATGGCATGTGTACACACCTAATAGTTAGTTCATTAACAGAAATGATATTACTAATTTTCCCCACATACCTTCAGATTGATGACAGCAACTCTATTAGCCGGGGTGGAAAGCTGCTCGCTTATATAAGCCATAGACTTCAACATGGGCTCTAGTGTGACCCGTGATAGCTGAAACTTAACCTCTGATTCTCGTGAAGGAGTCCTACTGTAATCTTGCAGCTACAACCAACGAAACAATAATAAAATAATCAAACCCATGACATATCAGCATATAACTGAAACTAAATAAGAGCACACGAGGTCACAAAGTTGCCAAAGGAAGCACACTCTTCCATCGCTATACAGAAAATTCAGTTACATTATAGAAACAAAAAATAATCAATTCACCAACATGATAATCTTGTTTAAGGAAAAGCTTTAAAAGTTGAACTAAAATCAAATTATACATAAAGCTCTGAAACACACCTTCAGGTTGATGACAGCAACTCTATTCGCAGGTGTAGAAGTTTTATTCTCCATCACCCAAGTCATTGACTTGAGGCAAGGAAGAATCACCTATGAATCCAAAAAAAAAAAAAGAAATAGAACAAAGCTTGACTTAAGAAATCTGCTGGTCAAATTAAATAAGATAAAAAGGAATCCCAGTACCGTGTTATCTGCATGACCATCATCACGGTGAAGAGACACAGGGGCCATGCGCTGGGCATTTAAATCAGCAATAGTCCTAGTAGGAATACCAGTGTCATTAAGATTAAAGCGCTTTGTCATTTCATCTTGCCGTGGCCATAATAATGGCGTCATTTCCGGAGCAGAGGCAGACGTCCTCCGATCATCATAGCCAACACCGCTAACCTGTGAGCTAGGAGGTGAAACTTTAGCAACATTTCTTTTTGCAAAAGCCACCTTCTTTCCTCCTTCTTTAAGAGCAGCTAACGCAGCATTATATGTTTCTTGAACTACAGCCCCTTCTTCAGCGTATCTTATGGCTTCCCTGCAGAGACTGTTGTATTTCTGTGCCATTGATTCGGTACCATGTAGTTGTACATGTTCATCTGATTCAGCACGGCATTTTGCATTTATTGTCCACCGCTTCAAGATGTAATGAGATGGCAATGTAAGAACATTAGTTACTGTAAAAACTGTAAGAATATGTCTGCAAAGGATACCACTACATTCAAACATCTGGCAACTACAATTTGCTTTCAGTTCAGATATATTCAGCGAGACAATGTATGCTTTCTGGTCATCCTCAAATTTTGCAACCCTGAATGTGCTGAGAGCCCCATCTCCATCAATTCTGTTTGCAGTGTAGACAAATGTCTCCACTAACTCTTCTTGAAATTTTAAGAATATTTTCTTCGTGTATAAAGTTGCTGCCTGTTTCTCCATTGGAGATGGTGTCCTTAATGGTGGAGTAGCGCATATTGTATCAAAATCGGCTTCTATTTCCTTCTCAAATGAATTCTCCAAAGCTCTTTCATACTGCCTGAAGAACAATGGCAGTGTAATTTGTTGACTCACATAGCCATCGAAAAATGAGCATTCATATTCCTGGTTAGGAGAGAGGGCTGCAAAGAAAGTATCACGAAAATAAGCCGGTACCCACCGCCGACGTGTATTGTATATGGATTGAAGCCAATCATTCTTCTTCAGATCATACTTTTCAAGGATTGTCTCCCAATATGATTCAAATTCTTCAACTGTCTCCGTCAAATTGATACAATTATAGAGTTCAACCTGAAAATTTGGGTACATGTGACATACATGAGCCATTCTGTCCTGGCCACCCCTTAATACATGCCACTTGTTGATACAATGCCGTGTTCCAGGAAAAACTTGAGCAACCGCAGATTGTATAACAGTGTCCTGATCAGTAATTATGGAGACAGGGGCACGGTCATTCATGGCAGCAAGGAAGGTCTTGAATAGCCAGACAAATGTAGCCTCAGACTCATCTAGAAGAAGTGCACAACCAAACAAAATTGTCTGACCGTGATGATTTACTCCTGTGAATGGAGCAAATGGGACTCTGCACTGATTAACTCTGTACATTGTGTCCAGTATAACGGCATCACCAAAATGACTGTATGCATTTCTTGACCTTGCATCAGCCCAAAATACATTAGCCATGCGATTATCTTCGTCCAACTGTATGGCATAGTAAAATCCAGGATTCTCAGCCTGCACTTTCTTGAAGTAATCAAGAAGATTCTGAGCATCTCTTCCTAATGTTCTTCGTTGATTGCATTGTCTAGGAGAAAAACTCTGAGGTCCAGTATCCTTAACTGTTTGATCTGACTCTGCAAGACGAGTACTCTTAGCTCCACGGTTAATCTCTACAGGTATGCGGTTACCATCTACCGAGACATACATTACACCACTAGGAACAATTCCTACACCCTGATTATTCTCAGGTCCATTCTTTTTTGCCACAGCAAAATGCCTGTGTGATGTGTGGTAATGCACCTTATTATGATGCACAAGGGAGTGACTATGCTCCTTCATATATTTGGTCACAACCCACTTGTTTTGACCTTTTAACTCCACTCTAAGCATTGCATCACAGGATTCACCGTACACTGTTCTCAAACCATTACATATGAAATCAGTCTTCAGTCGATTAAACTGATAGACATGGGTGGTAAAACCCAAACGCCTAGCGTATTCATCATAGAAATTCTTAGCCTGATCTTCAGAATGAAATACCATACCCGTTTGTGGCTCAACGACCTCATCCCGTTCAGGTGCATTTGATCTTCCATTAACATTTGCTTCTCCACTCTCGCTGGGTTCATCATCACCGTCATTGGTTATGCCACCTTGGTGTTGCATATTCCCCTCTTCGACATCGATCACTTCAACATCCATCCCAGAACATGTAAACCACTTTAGAAAAACACATCACATCTCTAGAGGTGCTCCAGCACATACCCTGAAGATGCCATACATAACCATGTCACGACCTATTTACCATAACAATCATCTTTAGCTGCTATTCTTTTCATCCAACATTTCCTTTATTTACCATGTATCTGCATGTTACAAATTTAGTTAACGAAGTTGAGAAAAGTAAAGCAAGAATGAGTACTGCAATTCAACAACACAACTGTAATAACATAAAACATGCAAAGATAATTTCAGCTCAATAATGGATTTAGAAGCTCTACTTTGTCATAAATTTTGTACAAACAGTTGATCAAAACCAAATGAGATATTCGCATAATGTTCCTTAATTGTCTTCAATCACCAACTATTCATCTAAAATCACCCATTATATCCCTTAAGAGCTCATACAAAGTACTTCCTCTGTCCTTTTTTATATGACACGTTTACTACGGAAGTCAAAAGCATTTTTTCCTGTGACTACAAGTTTTCAAACATCAAAATACATTTTTAATCATAAAAAAAGTCGTATTAGCACTTTCATGTGTCTTCTAAATATGTATATAAGAAAACGAAGTTGGAGCTAACGCCATAATTTTACTCTGCGCACAATTAAACTTAATTTGCCCTTTGATACTTTATAGACTTCATTTAATCAACTTAAAATCATTCTCAGTTACAAAAAACTTGAAAAATAAAATAAAATATACACTGAATACACCTTAAACCTCCCGCAGACCAAATCATGTAGTTAAAAGGTCCATATGTATAGTCACGGGCACGCACATATAGTCATATACACATACATAAGTACATATATACATATACAAGTATATGTGTATGTATCTATGTTTGAGATAGAGAGAGACCTATGATCAGAGGAGAGAGAGTTAAGGCCAAACGGATCTCAAACAATTTGTCGTATGAAAAACGGAAGTCCAAAGTTGTGTGAATTCTTCAGAACAACTAAAACGACGGCGTTTAAAAGGAATTTGCTGAGTTCAACTGGGGCACCGGCGGGCGAAGTTGCAGAGGGCGGAGGAGGAAGAAGAAAACGGGGAGAGTTAGTGGGTGTCGTGTGGATTACCAATGAACCTAAGCGCACACGAACTTTCAGCCGTTCGATTAATATTAACGGTGAGATATTAATCTAGAAAATACCTACTTGTACTTTACGTCAAACTTATGCTGAGATTAAACGGAGGGCCCCGAGGCTGCTAGTTTGGCAGAAAATATTTACCGTTTGTATGTATGATTGTTACACGTTGTTTCGTAATGTAACGATATTATATTATATTATATTATAATGTATCGATAACGTATTATATAAAAAGATAGGATAAATGATAAAATAAAATTATTTAATAATAGTGCAGTTTGAGATGAGAGAAAAAGATAAAATAACGACGCAATCACATCAAATTGGTCGTTACATAAACTGGCACATTTCGTTGTTATGTAACGACAAATTTAACGGTACGATATAATAAAATTTAACTAAAAAATCAAAATAAATATCGTATTTAATATAACAATACGATACAATACAATAGGTAACGACCATCCAAACAAGATGTTATTCACTATGATTTTTTGCGTCGATCAAGCTATTTAATGAGTGAATAATACAAAATAATTGTTTAGAATTTAAATATAAAAAATAATTATACAAAAACTTTTGTATATATGTAACAGATTACTTAAAGATCTCACGTTACACGGACCGTAAAATAAAGAATATTTGTAACGGATTATATAACCATCGAAATATTAAAGCCAAAAATTGAAATCAAAGTGTACATTACGTAATTATGATTAAGTGATAAAATTTTATAATAAAAAAATGTAATGTGCATTAATTCATTTGTTAGTGTTATATTAGACGAAGGTAGGTTTCATTAATCGGTTCCGTATGTCAACCGAATAATGGAAGTTACCAAAAACGCTTGGATCATCGTTGAGTATGTTATTTTTGAAAGTTGAAATTATATTTGAACATGTATTTTATTTGAAGAAAAGTTGAGATTTTATGAGTGAAAGAATGGAAACTTGAAAAAAAATTCAAACAATTTGCAAAAACTGATCATATTTTATGAGCAGACAGTATTCTCAATTTAAAAATAAAAAAAAAATAGCCAAAACTATGACCAAACGGGAGCTCAATCGTCAAATGGAAAGTTTTTCCTTAATGCAATTTTAGAGAACCAAAATAAGATGGACATGTCAAGTTTCTCAAGCAATAACAATTTTACTTGCACAAACCCTCAATATATGATACTTAATAAAACTAACCAAATTATCTTCATTAGAGATTCACGATGAGTTAAACTCCACTATCAATAATGATTTCAATGTGGACAAAAAATACAATAACAACAATAACATATCTAATATAATCTCAAAAGTTGAAAAGTTATTTGTGATAGACCCTCGGCTCATGATCACAGCAGTTATGAAAAGAAGTACGACAATGGAGAAGTCACGGGAAAAAAGAACAGTAATAACAACAACAACAACAACAAAAAATTGAAATATTACAGAATAAATACTGAAGTTTATGGATGTCTCTAAGAATGCTAGTTGCATTTTTATATCTACCAAGAATTGTTGTTGAATCAGAAAAGGGTTGTGAAAAACATGATGGTCATGCCAACAAGGAAGTGAATCTTGGAAAATACTATGGTTGAAGCTGCATTATCTTTGTTGTCAGATGCAGGACTAGTTGCAAACCCTCCTGAGGAAAAAACAATAAGATGGTCATGGTATTGTCTTCATTAAAAATTGCAAATTAAAGATATTATTCAAGCCCAAAACTATGGAAAAGAAAACTAATATGAAAATCTGTTCTTTCTTGACTAGCATGACTATTTGTAGTTCCTAGTTATGCTCACTAGGTAACAAAACCTAAAACATGTTTTGTAATTAATAAATAATACGTAGTTATTCTTTTCTTTTTTGTTTTTTAAAAATGCTTTTTCTTATTGAAAAATTGTTGTATGGACCAAATTTTTGGTTCTTATATTTTTCTCCCAAGTACCATTCCATCTAACCTCCAAAATTGCCATTGGATGACCATGTGAGCTCTGAGTTGAGAGAGTGAACTTTGAAATACATATTTTTATTATATGTATATAGTTCGAATATGAAAGGTTGTATTTTGTTGAACTCGCAAACCCATAGTTGGATCTGCCCCTGATTGCTCAGAAACTAAGGGAAATTTAGGTATTACTACTTGAATCGAGTAAAAACTATACCGTTAATCCCACTTGTATTGTTACTTTGAGTAAATTGAAAGACTAAATACAATTGAACCCCAGATTAACGAAGGAATATATGAGTTTACCAGGTGATGGAGCAGGTCCGTCGTCACTTGCAATTGGAGCTCCGATTGGGACGCCAAGATCTAAAAAGGAAAAAGAATAAAAATACAATTAATTAATTCCAAATTGGATATGATATTTAAATTTTGCATGGTTCTTGATAAATGAACCACGAGTCTAACCCAATTCCAAAAGCTGGATTATAGATGAGAATTGCACCATATAAGGAAACCAATGACCTTAAATCCCAACGATGTGGGACACTCATCAGTTCTCTACAATTAACCCAATAGGTGCATGATTTATTACACTAAGGGGTCGTTTGGTAGAGTGTATAAGAATAATGTCGAATAAGGCGTATTAATAATATTGGTATTAGTTGTGCTTGCATTAGTTATGCTGACATATTTTTATCCATTGTTTGATTTGATGTATTAAAGCATTTCACGATTTCTAAAAAAATTATTTATTTACAAAAATACCCTAATAACTCGTCCATCACTTTATCATTTTAAAAGAAACATATGTTGAGGAATGTTTTTATATGAAAAAGGTTTTACAAAAAATTTGTTTGGTTTGTCTACCTATATTGTAGTATAAAACTAAATATTTATTTTTTTAAAAGAATAAAATATGCTAAGTATTGATTTATTTACTAGGGATATAATTTTATTTTCCACTTTCTTTAATTATTTCAAACTTGCATTAATATAAAAGCACTTTTACTCAATCATAAATTTTGGAGGACAATTTTGTCTTTAACTAAGCTAATGCATGCATTAAAACTTATTGCATCGTTAATACCATGGTTTCCTATGCATTAGTTATGCATAGGATAACATCAAATAGGGTGTATAATTGATGTTTGCATAACTAATGCACAAATTCAAAAAAGTGTACCAAACAAAGTATTATTAATACACAAAGCTAATGCAAGCATTAGTAATACATTAGAGGAAATAAAGCATGCATTAACTTTTGGTATTACTAATCCCTCGTTGGTATAATTTTTCAATATATTTATTACTAATGCAAGTATTAGTTATACAACCTATTTGGTATTATCTTATGTATTACTAATACATAGCAAACCATGATATTAGCAATACCAAGCTATTAATGCATGCATTAGCATGGTTAAAGACAAAATTATCTTTAAAGCCCCTTAAAGCTGAAGAACATCGAGGGCATTTTTGTAAACAACTAATTTTTAATATGCACTGCATTTTAATTTTTAATACACCACAACAAACTGTGGATAAGGAATAATCTCTGCATAATTAATGTTTGCATTACTAACTCATACATTACTAATACACCTTATTCAGCAATATTCTTACACATCCTACCAAATCGTCCCTAATAACAATTGTACAATTTTCAAGAATTTAAATTCATTTAACTATTTAAATTGTAAACCCGATGTGATGTTTTCAATTTCAAAGTAACGATAATTGTATCAAATAGGAGTATTAAATTTATCCAATAAAACAGTGCTCTCTAATTCTCATTGCTCGATTTTTATTTTATTTTTTTGGTTTATTTTAGTAAATAAGTAGAAGAGTTACCTTTATCCTAAAATACACAATACTATAACTTTGAAAAAGAATACCCTGTCCGTCCCCAAAAAGTGGGGTGATCAATCTCTTAAACATTTCAATTAAATATATATTTTCAAAACTAGATAAAAATATTGTAAATCACAATCTTTATTAGAAAAAAAAATTATTTGATTCTCGAACATTAATAATGTCCATAAATAGGCAAAAGAAGTACAACTAGCTTATATAGAGCAATTATAGATTATTATGTTATTTAAATCTTATAACGTCTATTTTCACAAATTTGAACTACTGTTTTTTTTTTTCTTTTGTGAAATCTGAATTTAGTAATTTACTCAAATTTACCTAGATTATTTCAGCACATAAGCCACTAGTGTATGAAGTGAATGAAAAGTATATTTTTAGCCGTTTCAAAAAATATTAACCAATGAAATGTATATTTTTATATATATGTGAATTATATAAAGTATACTATAAGTATTTTATATGTTTTTTAATTAGCGAATGTGATTCATTTTAACGCCAATCGGTTAAAATCCATCAATTTTGTATTTTGCCCGATCAATAATTGAGGCACATGCATGATGGGTTCTAGGTCCAAACTCCAAAGTGGGCTGTGATTTAACATTCAACGGCTATTTCTAAGGAAACTTTAATTTTTTAATTTTTATCTTCTTACACTTTTTTACTAGTACCATAAATTAAGCTGGGTTCGTTAAAGTTCTGGAATTTGCAAATTCAATTATAAAAAAGTGTTTGTTTAAACTAATCTTGAAAAAAGTTATTTTCTTTGTCCATATTATGAGACGTTTTTGCTTTTCGAAATTCAAACTTCTTAGTTTTAATGTATTTGGATATAGATTTTTAATATTTTCTGAAATAAAATTTACATACTTAGAAACTATGTACAAAGTACAATAAGTCACATTAATTAATAACTTAAAATATTCAAAAGACATATGAAGGACTTATGGTTAAAAAATAATTTCTTTGACTCTCGAAATTCGAATACATAAATCTTATTGGTTAAGCTTCTAAAATTAGCTTACTCTGAAAAGTATTTTTCTCGAAAATATTTTGAAAAAAATATTTTTTGTGAGAAGCAATTTGTGTTAGACTAATTAATTTGCAAAAATAATTTTGAGCTGTAATCATGATTGATCAAGCTTTTAAAAGGTACTTTTAAATATACTTTTTTTAAAATATACTTGAAACTATTTTTTTCTACTTTTCAGAAAATATTTCTGCTTCAATGCAAAAACACTATTTTTAGTTCTTAAAATTTGGCCAAACAAATTAACTTTAGTAAAAAAGTATCTTTGGCCCAAAAAAAACACTTTTAACCAAGGAAGTAGCTTGGCCAAACCAGCTTATTAAGGATCTGGGTAAAGGAAATTACAAGCTAAAGTTAGATCCCAAAATTTTGTAACTCAAATTGGAAGTAAGAAACGGATAGTGGCATAAAGAGAGGGAGAGAGTAAAAACGGGTACCTGAGCAAGTGGTAGCAGGTGGAATCTCCAAACCACAAACAGAAGGAAGTTTAAGTGCCTTATCGACATCAATATTTAACCCAATTTTAGCACCAGAGTGAGCTCGCCCAAGCATTTGACACAAGCAAACTGGGTTACTATCTAACAACCCAGCAATTTCTGGGCAACAACCTTTGTCTGGTTTAGTCAAATTGCTATCTTTTTCAACAAATGTTAAGCAATCAGACATGTTTACTAAGACGCTAAAGCAATTAACTCCGGGACTTGGTGCAGGAGCTTCCGGTGCCGGTGGCGATTTTTGTGCATCAGTGGTTGGAATTAGAATGGGAAATAATGAGATGATGAGAAATGTTGTGGCAATAGTGGTGGTTATTTTGGCCATTGTTGTGGATTTGAGATGAATGTGTTTAGAAGTGGGAACTGAGAAGTGAGGGAGCAGAGTTGTAAAAATAGTCACTCTACTGTATTTAGAGTGGTAAAGTTGGCTACTTTTTCTTGCTTTGCTTTCGTCCCTTTCCATTTAAATGACATATTTTCCTTATATATATTTTTATATTTGGAACGAAACCTTTTATTTTATCTATTTTATCGTTAATGAAAAATTTTTATAGCTACACAAATATTATTAACCCATAAAATTTTTGCCCTTAAATTTTTAGGACCACATATTTTAAAAGTTTCTTTTTTTTTTAAATTTTGTGTCAAGTTAAATTACATCATCTAAATTGAAATGGATGAACTTAATTTTTTTAAGGTTTTGACACCTTCATTACTAGTATAAATCATAACGAATGTTCGATTAAATTACTCTTATCTCTCCCTCAAAAGAATAATGGCCTATATACCTTCTTGTAACATTTAAGAATTATCTCAAATTACTTAAAATACTATTCACTTTCAACACACTTTATATAGCTTACTACCATGGTCATGTGGTACCTTGTATGGCACTAGTCCATAAATATCGGGTATTTTAGCTCGAGCCGTATTTTATCCCAAATTGTCAAACTTCGACGAAATTCATTTTCTTCGATTGTTTACCCGCTCTCCTATGCAACTCTTCTCTCCTTTTTGCTCCAGCTTCTAGACAATCTCTAGGCCTCACTTTGCAAACATATACAGAGCTTGATAAAATGTCCCTCTGGGCATCTGTAGGTATACTGAATTTTTTCGCTCGGTACTTTGTTGGACTTATGAATATTGCTATATCTTATTTCATAGACCCGGTTATTTATCTGCACGACTTTACTGCATCTAGGTAGGTCATAGTATACCATAACTCTTACTTCGATTTATCGTTACTAGGGTCTGCCACCAAACTCCTGGTTATTCTCGTTGCTTATGTCATATGTATAAACCTAAGTCCTTTAATGCCTCTTCATTAATGTTCATCTTAAGAATGATGGCGTAATTTCATCTCATATTGTTGAACTTTTGTCCATCTATCGTTGGTTCACCTTAATGTTGATGTATAATCTACCACTTGATAACTTGACCTCTTATGTAACACTGTCGCTAGGGCTCATGTCTCATCGAGGAACATCTGAAATGATACCACTTTTGTCACGCCCCGAACCTGGGGGATGACACCATGTTTCCATAACTGTATTTCATAGCATCCCAACGTGATTCATCCTTTTGGGGTTATTCTAATCCCGTACAACTCATGAAATCCCCCTCCCATTTTTTCTTCTTCAATTCCTTACTCAATCGAAGGTCCAAACGTCATTCTTTATCTATTACAATCACACCCTCATTCTACTACCAGGGCAACATTTCATCTCTTCTAATGCTACTAGTCTTAGACTCCTTTGAGTTCATTCACGTTATACTGAGCTTTCTATAACTTAGAGAAACCATTAGCTCTCTTGCTTCCATGGTCTTAATCCTGGGGACTTATCCATTCTCGTTACCTTCTCACTCGCCCTTTTTTCTCTTACTCATGTCTTCCTAAAACCTTGTCGCTCTACCATACTTTAGCTTGTGATTTCCACATATCCATTTATAGTAGTCGCAACCTTCCTTCAACTTGCTTGCCCCATAAACTTTCTTATGTTATTATGGAATATCAAGCGAGACATCACATCGTCTCCAACTCTTATTTGCTCTCTTGACTAGATCTCTCGATACCTAGAAATGATAGGCTGGAAGGTATGCCACTAATGACATTGCACTTATTCCTGGATACCGAGTCTCAACGCTTCTGGCCTTCTATGTGAAGTATGTACTATGTGCAACCTTCTACATTTGAGTATCTCGTATGTTGTTCACATTTACCTTACTTACCTTAAAATCTTGCATCACATCTTCTATCTCTTTCATAGCCTCCCTTCCACATAGGTATAATTCATATCTACAACTTGAAGCTCTATTATAATACTCGCACCTCTGGCGCATACATAATCCGGTGGGAGCTTCATACTGACTTCTTATGAGACTGATGCTATTCTAACTTGCTTTATCGTAGAGTCGTTATACAACATGGTCGTTGTACTATCTCTCTTGTACCTCTGATATTAAGTACGATTCTGCTATGTTCTCAATCACGATTCCTATAATTTTCTGGGTCCAATAATCAGACTCCTGATTTACTTAGTTGATTAAACTCTTTAGTTTCCTCTTCCTTCTGATCAGCCTTCATGTAGGCTCAAGCTGTCTTCCGATATGCGGCTCCTAGTATTAGTTATTACTTTAGTCTTTCATGGGCGCTATGGAATATCCATGATACAATCTTCTAACAATTCATTCCTTTGTTTATGCCCTAGGCTCAATTCTTTCTTTTAACTTATACCGGAGTCTTCTACGACTATATGAATGTCAATATATATGTTGCATGGATAATAATCCGAAATCTTAAGTGCGTTCATAACGTAACTAACTCTGGATCATTGATCGAATAATTCCTTTTGTTCTATCTCAGCTTTCTTTAAACATAAGCAATCACTTTTCATGGTCTTTTTGCCCCCTTGTTGCGTTCATACTTAGCTTATCTTAGTTCCCACGCATGCCGGAATTTTTTTCTTAATGCAACTCGTATGATTTCGACCATTACTTTTGGTTTTACTTCCCGCTCATTAGCCACGATAAGTGCCAGACCATTTTTTTATGGTGTGCATAAAATATTGTTGTGAGACTGTTGTTACAAGGTCATTTCCTCTCTAGGTTAATGTGCTTAGGTTGAAGCCTTCTTCCTTATTCTCTCAGCTAGTCTTTTGTTTTAGTACTTAGGTAGGACCCTCTGATTCTTGTAAAGCTGCGAGCTTATTACATCGTATACTCAACAAAATTTTTGATGTTCTTCCTCGCCTACAATTATTTGTAGTTACTTACCTCCACACCCTTGTACTTGTAAGGTTGCTTCTGAACTGATATTTTGACTATTTTCCCAATGACACTCTTTTATTTTCGTAACACTTATACGGTACCTCTAACTACCCCAACTCTTATCTGAATATTTCTCAAGTATTACAATGTCATATCTGAGAGGCTGATTTCCTCATGTTGGGGTTCACTATGTTTATCTTGCACGATCTATTGATTTGTCTGTATCCTCTTTTCTAGCAATCACTAGGCTCTTTCTGAATCAACTACTGACTACTCGTTGGCCCATTCTCTATCAGTATTCCGCATAATCATTCTTGTGTTATTTCTTTTGTCTTAACTTACCTCTCGCACTGGCTCCTTATTTATCAAAAACATCCCGGGCCGGAACCCTTACTTCTTCTCCTTGATGTCATGCTTGCATAATGTTTTGGAGTCGTAGCATATCCGTAGGATTTGAATAAGTGCAATATCATTCCTTTCTCATTTTTTTCGCATTCTTCCTTTACCATTCCATAGTTACTAGAATCACTTAATTCTGACTTAATGTCATATTACTCAATATTCCCCCCTTTAGGGGAGTACTAAGATTTAGTGCTATGGTTATCTACGTATAGGTGTTTTACCTCTTCGTCTTTGGCGTCTTTTCACATAATCGATGACCCTTATTCTCCTCGCGGTAATCCTTCTGTACCAAGGATAACAAATTTCCTTACTCGCGAGGGTGACACTTGGTATAACCGGCACAAATAGTCCCTTAAGCTAAACTTCACTCACATTGCTTGCTTTAGGGAAGCGTCTTCCTGAAAGACCATTCTCTGAATTTCTCATGAATCTTCTTATGTTGTCCTTTCTATTATTGCCAGAACGAAATATGAAATTCTCACGATGTCAACCATTATCACCTTACTCATTTCCCAATTCATGTTTAGTTTATCTTTTGCACCAGCCCATACTAGTTTCTATTATTCTGGGGTCTAACTTTTCCTTCTGGTAGTCGCGTTGGAGTCACAGACTTATTTCTTGAAATGAGGATATGACTTTATGGCCTATACTTTTTTGTTGTCTCAAGGCCTGTCACCTCCCATCTTTTCCTTCACTTGACTATAGACTCTGTAATACTGTCATCTTTTTGGTCTACTGTTGTCATCCATGTATCACATCATACTCATAATGCTTCATTAACTCTCTTCTTATTTCCCGCTAACATTTCTGTCTATCACTTTTTTTCTGAAAAACTCAACAAGACATTCTTTTGCTTTTAGCCCCCCTTGCTTCATCCACTGGCTCTTCGAATTGCCTAACATTCTTTCTATACTAGGAACGTGAGACATACTAAGGTAATATTTATCCCTTCAAGGCTTCCAGTGCCTATATTTGTAATACTCATATCTAGCTGTACTATTTTAGAGTGCACCATCTGGGTGTCTCACAAGGAGATCTATTAGCACATTTTCAATATCCTTCGGAAATGTCAACTAGTGCAAACAATCCATCCACCCTTTTGGGTCACTCTAACCTCAGCCGAATCCTGATATCCGTCATTCTCTTATACTATTTATGTTAGCTTCCATTGGGCATACATGAGATGGGTGTGGGCAATTGTACATACCTCTGTTACAATTGAAGGTAACTCAAAATTCTTATATTTCTCTGATTGAATTATAATATTGTTAATTTCATTAACTGGGTACCTCATACCCTTCTTCATCTTGCTTCTTTTACTTGCTGAAACTTATGTCTACCTTCTGATTTTCTTATTCCTTTTTACCATAAGAGTGGATAGGCATTCTTGTCTTAGGGATACTTATCAAGAAGCTTACACATCTTAGTATACACATGATCTGATGAATACCTCATATTTATCCATCATAAGCATGATGCAAAAATTGAGCTCCTCTGACTCAAATCTTCCACAACTATATCTCTTATCAACCGTCTTTCTAGATGTAGGCATCGTCGTATTATGAATAAGATAGAGTTTAGGAAATTGAGTTCTTACAACTGAGCTCTACCACACGATCTAGAGTAAGAAGAAAGATTAACAATCCTAAATGCCCTGTAGCCTACTGTTTATAAGTGTGGTGCACGACACACCCATAAACAAGACTCTACTAGACATGACTTATAGACTCTTTAGGATAGAACTGCTCTGATACCACTTTTATCATGCCCCGAACCTGGGGGCGAGACCGGCACCCGGTGCCTCACCTATCTTTGCATACCAAATTGTGACTAAGGGACTCTGAACATATAATGTCATACTTTGGCCATGGGCCACACTACAAGAAAATTTGTGAACGTTGACTAAACATCACTATAAAGTTTGGCCGATAAGGCCGTCATAACTACTACAGTTGGCAACCCAACAAAATATACATATAAGGTTTACAAGTACGACATACTGCACTAACTTACATGATATGTCTACAAGCCTCTACTGATGGATGTACTGTGATCGGAACAGGGCCCTGACCTACTCATAACATAAATACATATATACACAAGATATATATCAAAACTCCAGACCCAGTAACTCCGAAGGACGTGGAACTTACCGATCAAGCTGAACTCGGGCAACACCTACTGAGGAGGTCTACTGGTCTGTCTATCTGAATCTGCACGCATGAAATGTAGCATCCCCGACAAAAGGGATGTCAGTACAAAATAATGTACCGAGTATGTACATCAACAAAATAATTGAAAGTTGAAATTGAACTGATAATATAATAATTGGAAGTACTTGGGAGTCAAAGATAATCTAAAGATATGCTTACCTGCTGATACTGACTCAACTCTCTCAATATAGTAAGTAAAATAGTTGTCCGGCCCTATAAGGCTCGGTATATATATTTTCTCTATCGTAGTAGGTGACGATGCCTCACCCACACTACTATATAAGTATGAAAGCAAAGGTCGCGTAGCTTTTACCCGAATGGTCAGGATCGAATCCACAGGGAGCCTATAGATGGGAGTGAGTGTATAAGTGATCTAGAAGGGTCAAGTGTTTCTAATTGCACTTCTAAACATTGGTTGGTGTTGAACTATACTAGATGTATTCTATTGTTTGTAAGATAATTAATGACTAACTTTGTTTTGTTTTTGTTGTGGTTTTCTAATATTGATAAAGGCACTAGGGCCGTGACTGTGGCCTAGGTGGATACACAAAAGGATTCAATTCTAAGGTCGGGGAATTTGCTAGGGATATAGCTATAACCAAAGCACGAAGGTGCTCACTCTATACCTCTCGGTAGGTTGAGTGATTATACCCTAATTTCCTCTCTCGAGTCCAATTGGGTGCCCAATAATCAAGAAATATAGGCTTAGGTAGGGTGTTATTCTCTCGAGGTTTAACTCGTTAACTAGGGCTCAAGTAGGGTTTACCATTTCTAGGTTTAACACCTTTGATTGGGACTACCAATCTCTTGATAATGCCCTAATTTCCTATTGGGCTAATTTCTAGACTCAAGTCTTCTTTCTCAAGTAAGACCCAAGTCATGAAAAAGTTAATTAGTGTTTGCAACCACTAATTATAGCAATAAAAACCTTGAATTAGCCTAAATAGCCAACACCCATTAATTTCCCAACCTTAATTTCAAAATCCCATTATATACCCACACTAGGGTTGAGCCACAACCCTAGCTAATGGGTCTAGCTACTCATAATCAAAGATGAGAACAATGATATAGAAGAAGAGTAACCCATTTAATTAATTTCTAACAATGAAATTGAAGTTTTCAATGTTAAAAATGCAAGAATAAAGCTAAAGAAATAAAAAACCTAAAATATTCACGATCTCTCTACTCTGAAAAACAACTGATATGTTCCAGATCTCTAAATAAATTACAAAATAGTCTATTTATAGTCTGCCAAATTTTCGGACAAAAATACCTCTGCAGGACCACCGCGGACCGCGAAAACACGACCGCGATCCGTGAAAACATTAGGACCTCACTGGAACGTCACCGCGGTTCGTGAAACTTCGACCGCGGCCGCGGTGAGAACTTGCAATTCTTGAGTCACACTGGAACTCCACTACGGTCCGTGAAACTTCGACCGCGACCACGTACGCGGTGGCTGATGGCATAATTTCTGAACTCACTGGAAATGCACCGCGGTCCGCGAAACCATGACCGCGGCCGCGGTGGCCTTGTTGGCTTCAGTAGCCTTGTTGGGTTTGATCCTTGTGCCGGATTCACTCCTATTTTGAGCATATTTTAGACTAAATGCCTTCATTTAATCCTACAACCAGCACAACGTATAAGCTTTCGGGGCTATTTTGTGTAAAATTGTATCCAAAATTCATGTATAAGGGCACAAAAAACAAGGCAAAAATCCAAGTTATCAACTCCCCCAAACTTAAGCTCTTGCTTCTCCTCAAGCAAAACAAAATAAGCCCCACCCCTATGATAGATTTTCACAAAAATTTGGTTGTACTATTGGTGACCTAACTAGAATCAATTGTAACTAACCATAGCCCCTAATGCGAATGAATCATTGACAATGATTGAACTGTTCAAAACCATAGTTTCAAGTGTGATACAAGAGTTTCAAGGGTTGGTCCAACTCATCAGTGAACTTCTAACTATTACCTCGGTCAGTGTAGATCCCAGACTCTTATTCCGTAACTTTCCCCAAGCATCTCACCTTTCAGAATAATGACACTCAGAACGAGGAATATGGTGAATCACTAATCTCTCATCAAGGAAAGAGTCCCAAGTTCGGCTCAAAGTACCATAGGCTTGCCCTTTGTGTACATCACTACTAATATAGGCTTCACTCGACCTGAGATCATATAGGGCTTTTGTGGAATCATGATGAAAGCTTTTGGTCAAGGGTAGGGCGTATTTGGTTAGAGTGAGTTTCATCTTTCCTTAAGCACTTCATTTTTCTGTTGCTCTCACATTTTCTTGACTCTTTGAGTCTTTTTTTATTTTGTAGGGTTGGAGAGACACTTTTTCATCAATTTCCTTTATTTTCTTATTATACTTTCCAAACCTTTGGCATCACTTTTTCATCAATTCCCTTTATTTTTTTTGTTCATTCTTTTCTTTTCACTTTTTTTTTTCATTGCCCTTTCTCTTCTCTTTCTTTTGTGCCTTCTTTTTCACTTCATCACATCCCTCGTCTCTCCCCCAAACTTATGCTTTTTGCCTAGCTCCAAGGAAAGATCGGGTGCCAAGAGAGGGAAAAAGAATGGTTAAAGGCTTGTAACTTGGGTTGAAAGAAAAGGCTTAAGGCTCAAAAGGGTTGACTAGGGAATATTTCTTTTGGAAGGTCATGGAAGTGTTCAATTCTTTGTTCAAGCCAAGGAAATCCTATAGTCACTTCTCAAGTCAAATTACACCTAGAATTTCGCCTAGACAACACTCGGGGCAAGTTCTAGACTGGTGGCACGGAACTTGGACTTGCAATTACGAATTTCTCACCACTCACTACAAAAGGATTGTCACAGAAACCGATTCGAGGGCCCACAACGATCTTAGTCGTGCTTTGAGTAACAAAAATGGTCCCGAAGAACCACCCAATGATTATCGGTCAACACAAGAGTCTCAAGATCATCACTATCACCATCCTTAACACAACGGTTTGTATTTGACCATGGGATCAAAGGCAGTTGTGTTAGGCCCAAGTGAAGCTTTGCTTGAGGCACCGTTATTGAAAAACAAAACAACAAGAAAAGGAAAAAAAATAGACTCAAACCATTAAGAAGGTTGTCACACCGTCCATCCTTGGGAAGAACCACCCGGTTCACACAAGTTCCACCTTTGGAAAGAACCGTGGCGTTAAGAAAACCAAAGGCTTATTGCTCACGAGAAAACCAAACAAGAAGCTATGAAAGAAAAGTAAGAAGCTATAAAATAGAAAAGAAATGCGTAAAATAAAGTAAAGTGTGTGGGATGGAATGAATATGTACAATAGGGGAATTGGATGAATATACATAAGGGATGAATATTTACAATGGATAGTTATCTTATACATACCAAAAAGGGAAATAATGTAAAGAAAAAGAAATAAAAAGTTGTTTTCATTATACAATCCGATGTAGCCAAAATAAAATGCTTGTAGGGACACTCCCCCAACTAAAAGAAAGCATTGTCCTCAATGCTATAAAGCAAAAATAGTGAGAAAAATATGGGAGAGAAAGAGTAACGAAAACTCCCTATTGGCCCTCGGCCTGCTGTGGTCCCTGATGCTCTGTCTGAGATGAGGTAGGAACTGCCTGAGATGAGGAGGAACTGCCTGAGATGGGGAACCTGTAGGAGCTGGATCTTGTATAGCCTGTGATGGAGCTCCGGGGGGTTGGGCCTCCTGGCTCTGAGCCTGAGTGTGCTCTGTGGGGGGGGGGGTCTGCCAGTACAAGCCTGATGTTCTGGGCACGGGGCATGACCTTCCTCTTCTTCAGTGGCCTCACCGGCTCCTCCTCCTGCATTGACTGAGGCAATGGCTGTTGCTCTGACTGGGGCTTTGTGGGGTCTGCTAGTAGCATCTCCAAAGGAATCTGATTACCTGATATCTTGTCGACCTCCTTTCTCAGCTTCACCACCTCCTCCTTTGACGCCCTGGTCTTCCTCAGCTTCTTTGTTTCTTTTGCCAGCTTTGCCAATGTGCTCTCATGTGCACCCACTGCGTCCAGGATTTTTTTTTATTCTCCAAAATTTCTTTCAGAGTGTCCTCAATGGACTGCGGGACCTGTGGTTGGGGAGGAGTAACTGGGGCTGCCACGACTGTAAAAATTGCAGTCAACTTTGTAGTAGTTGACTGCATCCAGTTGGTGAGGCTAGTGAGAGTCATGTTCAGCCGTTGAGCAGTCATGGGATAGGCTCTGGTGGAGGGGATGTCAGTATCTGTGGAAGAAGATGGGCCTGGAGCCTCCTCTGGAATGGCAGGCTGGGACAGTGAGGGTTCCGCCACCACCACTGGCTCTTCATACTGGCTAGTGGAGGCAACCGACTTTCCCTTTGACTTCTTTTTGGGGTTATCCTCATCTTTCAAGTCATACCAGGAGAAAGGGGCTTTGGGCTTGACTTTGGTGTCAAAGCGCTTCATAGTCACATCCTGGTCTTCACAATACATGGTAAGGTAATGAGGATAAGGGTAAGAAGTATCACCTGTGCTGACCACTCGGCTAATGACCTTGGACATCACATTCCCCACATTGATGGGGTATCCAGCCATGTAGATGCAACTAATACAGCCCTACTGAAAGGGAGGGTCTGGTCATGATGAGTCGGGTCTAGCCTGCTACATACAAAAGTCTCCCATCCTTTAGCCTCGAAGTTTAGGGTCCTCCTGGTGATAGTCTTTCCAGCCGTTAACCACTCCGGGGTGTCCCTGGGCTGGGACAAGTGCAAAGCCAACCAATTTCTCGCAGCATCCTTTTCAACAAGTTTTACCCGGTATAATGAATCATCCACCTCATCCATCTCCAAATATTCATTTAGTTAAGGTCCGTCAAAAGGCACAGTGAGATTGCGAACTTTGGATGCCTTTGAGTCCTTTTCCAGAAAAAGCAAATTGGTATAGAACTCCTTCACTATATGCTCATTGACCTCCGAAAGATGCTCAGTGAAATAAGACCATCATTTCCTGTCTCGAAATTGCTACCTCACATTGGGGTTGTATTTGGATAAATCTTTCATTGAGAAGGTGCGCTCTGGGATAAGAGACCGTGCAGTCCACAACTCCCTGAATCTGTGGAAGGCCTTTTCACTGACAAAACGATCCTTTCACACATCCGGATTTCGAGTGCGCTCTACCCCTTCAACCACCGCCGCCTCCCCTTTGATGTCACTTGAATTCTCCCCAGATAAGGAAGTTGTAGGGGAAGTTAGTATGAGTGTGCACTGGAGGCGAATTTGGCTGGAGACACTGCTCGTGCTTGGGCCTGGAGAGATGAGACCGGGTCCATTAGGGATGACTGTGATGAGGCCTCCTCTAACGAAGCATATTCACTTCCTGATGGTGAAGAAGGAGAGTTTGTAACCCGAATGGGCCGTCGTGATGCCTGTGGAGGCAATGTAACTTTTGAAGGTTGCCTTGGTGCCCCAGAGCCTCTCCCCCTTTGAGTTTCTCCTCTACCCGTGTTTTTGCGACCTCCTCCACGAGATAGTACCATTGTCTGCAAAGTACACATAAGTAAACATGGTTAGTTTCCTGAACATTGATGTGCAGAAACTGAAGTCTAAGCATATTGTAATGAGGCAAGACATACTGGACTGACTTCGCGGACCGCGAAAAATCGACCGCGGCCACGAAAGTCTAATCATGCTTGAGCAATACACACTGGAAATGACTTCGCGGACCGCAAAAAGTCAACCGCGACCGTGAAGTTAGATCCAGTGTGGTATGATTTCTGGACAGCAGGGACCGCGGACCGCGAAAAATTGACCGCAGTCCCCGAAACATCATATTGACTTATGCAAAATGAACCACCGCAGTCCGCGACAAATGGACCGCGGACCGCGAAAATGGCTATTTACCTAGGGTTCCCAGAACATGCAATTTCTACGTTAAAGTGTTCAATGAGTTAAGTCCTACATAAGTAATCAGTGCAATTGCATTCCAAAGGACTATTGTGAACCTATTTGGGCTAACCCTAACATTTACAAGCCTAGAAAGAGAAAATAATAATGATAAAGACATTGAAAACTAAAGAAAATAAAGAAATTAAGAAGTTAATGAAGCATAAATACACTAACTAGATGTTTGGATGAAAGTATGGATGCAAGCAATGAGTTTCAGAGGATGTAAAAGTGAGACACAGTTGAAAGTAGCTTAGGCTAGCTACAGTGGGAAAAGTGTGAAATGAAACCCTAAAGTCCTATTTATAGGAAGAGCTGGGGACCACCCCACTTACCTACCGTGGACCGCAAAAAATCGACCGCGGTCCGTGATCATTTAATGGCATAAGGCTTACGAGGCAGAAGGGCTTCGCGGACCGCGAAGAGTCGAACGCGACCGCAAAGTCCATTTCCAGAGCACTGTGTTTGAATCATATTGACTTCGCGAACCGCAAAAAGTCGACCGCGGCCGTGAAGTCAATTTCCAGTGAGGTTCTGTTTCTATACTCAGCCAAATTCTTGTGTCAAAATCATCCTACACATCCAAAAACCAATTAGTGTAAAAGTGAAACCTAATTTACCAAGAAAAACAAAGAAAATGAAAGTAAAGACACATGGGTTGCCTCCCAAGAAGCGTCTGATTTAACGTCGCGGCACGACACATTTTACCGGGATCACTAGAGATGAAGAAGTGCCACCACGTGGCTGTCATCAACTTTGACAAGATAGTGTTTTACCCGGTGAACATTCACTCTGAATATTTCACCACTTTTGTTCTTGAGGTCAAGAGCCCCAAATGGAGTAACAAATACCACTTCAAAAGGCCCACTCCACTTTGACTTTAGCTTCCCGGGAAATAACCTCAACCGAGAATTGAACAATAAGACCAAGTCACCAACTTTGAACTCTTTTCCTCGAGCATATTTGTCATGTAGGTACTTCATTTTGTCCTTATACAAGGACGAACTAGAGTACTCATTGAATCTAAACTCATCCAACTCATTCAATTGCTCCACTCTAAGATTTGCAGCTACATCCCATTCCAAGTTCAACTTTTTCAAGGCCCACATAGCCTTGTGCTCCAATTCCACCGAAAGGTGGCATGCTTTTCCAAAGACCAAACGGACATCCCAATTGGGGTCTTGTAGGCGGTCCGGTAAGCCCAAAGAGCATCATCTAATTTCTTAGCCCAGTCGGTCCTATTGGCATTGACCGTTTTGGATAATATGCTCTTTATCTCTCTGTTAGACACTTCAACTTGGCCGCTAGCTTGAGGGTGGTACGGGGTAGTGACTTTATGGTTGATCCCATACTTAGAAAGCAAGGAGTTAAAGGCTTTGTTGCAAAAACGTGACCCCCCGTCACTGATGATGGCTCGTGGAGTGCCAAACCTAGTAAAGATATTCTTCTTGAGAAAGGCTATCACACTCCGTGCCTCGTTGTTTGGTAAGGTTGTGGCCTCCACCCATTTTGACACATAATCAACCGCGACTAAGATGTACGTGTTCCCACATGAACTCACGAATGGCCCCATGAAGTCAATGCCCCAAACATCAAAGATATCTACCTCGAGAATTGAGTTTAAGGGCATCTCATCCTTTTTGGAAATTTTCCCGGCTCTTTGGAATTCATCACACCTCTTCACTAGGGTACTAGCATCCTTATACAAAGTGGGCTAGAAGAACCCACAACTAAGCGCTTTAGAAGAAGTTCTCACCCCTCCGTGATGACCACCATATGGCGAGGAGTGGCAAGACTCAAGGATGGCTAGTTTCTCTTCCTCCGGTACACATCGCCGGATTACCCCATCGGTGCAAATCTTGAATAAATAAGGATCATCCCAATAGAAATCCAAGCTGTCCCTTCGAAGCTTCTTCCTTTGGTTAGAAGAGAGCTCACAAGGGACAACTCCGGTGACCAGGAAATTAGCAATATCCGTAAACCATGGCATTTCTATCATGGACATTGAAAGGAGTTGTTCATCAGGGAAACTATCATTGATCTCAAGTCCGTCACAAGGACGTCCTTGCTCCTCCAACCGGGACAAATGATCGACAACTTGATTTTCACTCCCTCTTCGATCTATTATCTCTAGATCAAACTCTTGTCACAACAAAACACATCTCATAAGTCTTGCCTTGGAATCCTTTTTGGTCATGAGGTACCGGAGTGCTGCATGGTCAGTGTGAACTATGACTTTGGCACCCATCAAATAAGCTCGAAATTTTTCCATGGCAAAGACTATAGCTAGAAGCTCTTTCTCCGTGAATGTGTAGTTCATTTGAGCAGAATTCATTGTCTTGCTGGCATAGTAGATTGGATGAAACACTTTGTTCACCCTTTGCCCAAGCACATCACCCACATCAACATCACTTGCATCACACATAAGCTCAAAAGGGGCACTCCAATCTGGTACTGTGATGATGGTAGTGGTAGTGAGCTTGTGTTTTAAGAGTTCAAAAGCTTGCATACACTGCTCATCAAAATTGAATTTGGCATCCTTCTCTAACCTCTTGCATAATGGATTCACCACCTTAGAGAAATCTTTGATAAACCGCCAGTAAAAATCGGCATGGCCAAGAAATCTCCGGACTCCTCTCACTGAAATAGGTGGCGAAAATTTTGAAATAACCTCGATCTTTGCCTTATCAACCTCAATGCCATTCTTTGAAATCTTATGGCCCAAAACAATTCCTTCCTCTACCATAAAGTGGAATTTTTCCCAATTCAAGACCAAATTTGTTTCTTCACATCGAGAAAGGACTTTATCAAGATGACTCAAGCATTCGTCGAAAGAATCCCAGACACTAAAGTCTTCCATAAATACTTCTAGAAAGTCCTCCACTATGTCGGTGAATATTTCCATCATACATCTTTGGAAAGTAGCTGGGGCATTACAAAGTCCGAATGTCATTCGAGCAAAGGAAAAAGTGCCATATGGGCAAGTGAAGGTGGTCTTCTCTTGATCCTCCGGGGTTATCAAAATTTGATTATATCCAGAATACCCGTCAAGAAAGAAATAATAGGCTCGACCTGCAAGCCTATCCAATATTTGATCCAGGAATGGTAAAGGAAAGTGGTCTTTGCGGGTCACCATGTTGAGCTTGCGGTAGTCCATGCACACCCGCCATCCGATAACAGTTCTTGTAGGAATGAGCTCATCTTATCATTCTTAATCACTGTCATCACCCTTTTCGGAACGCATTGGATCGGAGAAGTCCAATCACTATCCGAAATTGGATAGAACACACCCACATCAAGCCATTTTATGATCTCCTTTTTCACCACATCTTGCATAGCTTCATTGAG
>ML354017.1:0-14710 GCA_005239505.1 Nicotiana paniculata | reverse complement strand
CTACCTAGAGACTTGCTTGTTGAATCTCTTCATTGACCAAAGAGACTCAATCAAAAGCGTATTTTTTCACTCTTATGGAAAGAACCTGACTATAGAAAAGGTCAGGTTCAACATCCTAGTGCAGATTGTTCCACTAGTGGACTAACACAAAACTAATATCTAACAATACTCAAAGCATTTTAACCGACTCAAAGGCAAACAGAATGATTCCAAAGATTTAGATATTGCACACACAATACATATTCAGATTCATTAATGTCACATCAACCACTCTTACTTCAGATTTATATACCAAGGACAAGGAGAAGAAGATTCATCTTGACATAATCTCGAAACATAGCAAGGGTCAAACATTTCAGCATCAAACTAACAACAAATTATGAGTCTAAACAATTTCATTTAAGGTTCAATGTTACATACCTCTTTTGAAGAGAAAATAACAAGGATCCTGACCAAATAAAGGTCAGGAAGACAGTAAAAAACAGCTAAGAGGATATAGATTCAGCAGCAACAGAAGCAGATCAACCAAAGAAAAGACCAAGCAGCCCATCAATAATTAACCCAGAAATCTCGAGTATGAATGCTTGAAGAAAAACTTCCAGAAATCAGAATCCAAAAAAAAGAAGATAGGAGCTAAACTAGGCCATCTATTTGTGAGCTTGTTTTCAAAAAGAAATCATATTTTCCTTTTCAAAATAACACTTTTCTTTTTGGGAACCTTTTGTTTTCGAATAGAAAGTATTTATGTCTTTTCAGCAGCTAGAAGAGAGTCTTTTTCAGAGTGTCCACCCCCAAAAAAAAAATCCTCCTCTAGACTAAGGGGAGGAGGTCTATTTATAAGATATTTGGGAATGGGTATGCCTTGGCATATTCAAAATTCAAGAGTTGGAATAGTACATGGGGTGCATAGGGCAGCTGTCAACCTTATCTTTAGGACAGCTGCCCCTCTTCTAGAACCTTCCTCTTTAGAAAATAACCTTTTACCCTTAAAAAATCTGACTTCCTAATCTACATCACCTAATATACCCCTTGAAGTCCCTATATTTACCATTAGGTAACCAGGGTTACTCACTTGGGTTATTATTTAACTCTAGTTAACTAACACTAGTTAGGTTCACTAGTTAACTAGGCATTAACTTTGGTTAGTTAACCCTAGCTATGTTCTTTAGTTAACTAGGACTAATAAGTATTATTAGCCTAAACTGACTTAATTGGAACTAATTAACTCGATTACTTAAACTTAGGTTAGTCAATTCAAATCCTTGAACTTAGGTTAATAGTTTCAGTTAATTGTTTAAGACCTAGTTGACTAGATACCTAAGCAGGGACAATTTGGGAAATCCTATCTCATTAACCTCAACTAATTATACAATTTGGCATATAATCAATCAAACAACGAATCTTATTAGAAACTAACTAACGGCAATCAATAACAAGAAACTCAAGACCAGAAACCTTTACTTTGACATTTCAAATTATGAACAGACATATGACTTAAGCAAATAAAACTCCTAACCATACGACTATCAGTATTCTAGACAACTATCAATGAACTAAGAAAACACATAGAGAGGAATCATGGACAGGATTACAAGGAATTCATATTACTAAGCTTTTAGAATGACTAAGGCATGTTGTTAACTTGAGATTTAACAGAAACAAAAGTAAATCACACAAAATGAACTAGAACAGTAATCCTAAACCAACACACAGGATTCTGTCTCATGAGGAGAAAACTATAAGAATAGGAAAAGAGTAATAAACACATGGATACATGAAATGGTTTTTGTTAAAACTTAATTAAGACCTAATTTGCATTATTCCAATATCTAAGCGGGTTTGATTAATCCAAACATGCATTAACAGAATCAACAAATAAACATGAGCAAAAGGCTAAAGGAAAACAATGAATAAACAAATCAAAATCAGCTAAACTAAATAGTTATTAACATGATTCTTTTTTCTTATATATATATTATACAGAAACATTAAAGAGAGAAGTAGGATACCCGTTAAAAGGATTTTAGCCGGAAAAAATAGAAGCGTCGCACCTTGGCCGGACTCCGTAGGGTTTGAAAATGACTTCAACCCACATGAATTAATAGCCCTCGACGAGAGCTATCGATCCATGTAGATAGAAACCATTGAAGGACTTCAGATCGGCCAGAAGGGGAAGCTAGGGTTTCTGGATTCCTAGATCCGAAATTTGACGATTTTGGATGGGTTTTTGGGGAAATCGATGGTGGGAGGTGATTGAGGGAAGGGTGAGGGTCATCTGGTGCGAATTTGGGGTTGATTGGAGAAGCTCCGCCGTCGTAGCATTTTAGGTTTTTCAGATTCTTAGATCTGAAATCGGGTGATTTTGGGTGGGATTTTGGGGAAATTGATGGTAGAACGGGGTTAAGGGTGAGGAGAGGGTTGTAGGGTGAAAGGTTGGGGTGGTTTGGAGATGGTCCGCCACCGTTAGGCGAGTTCCGGTGGCGGAAACCTAGGGCGGCTAGGGTTTGGTCGAGGCAGAAGAGAGAGAGACTAAGGGGAGGGGAGGCGGCTCTAGGGTTTGGGGGGGTTAGGATTTGGATGGAATGAGGGGGGGTGGTGAGTGTTTGGACATATATATAGTGGAGGGTTGGGAGTTCCCAGCCGTTTGATTTGCTTTGATCAACGGCTGGGATCACTTCTGGGGTGAAACTGGGTCGTTTGGGTAGGGTAGTGGCAGGTCGGGTGGACTATAGGATTTGGGCTGGGTTGTTTGAGTGTATAGAGATAGGGATTGGGCCTGGGTATTTCTTGGCCCAGGTCCGATTTTGTCTCTCTTAACTAATTAAACTAATTAAGTTCAAATCTCATTTAATCCAAAGTGTAGTAATTAATTTAAACCTTATTTTTCATCTATTTACAGATTAATCAAGAAAAAAACGACCAATTTTATATTCCTAATTTAATCTATGATTTATTGAATAAAAATGATTAATTTTTAGTAATTAGTTATTAAAACTACATTACGTTAAATAACCATCATTCGTCTATTATTTAGTTAATTATAACTTTATAATTCCTTGATAATAATGATGCGCCTAATTGCGCAAAATAAATTCACAATTAACACTAAAATTCAACAAAAATTTGTGAAATTAATTTATTTTATTGAATTTTATAGGAGTATATGGTGGGTGAAAAATCACATGCTCACACCCGGATCGCCTAAAATTTTTTCAGGACATCAAATACGACCCAGGGAACCATAATCACCGCCTCGCCATGACCGTTCCTCGTTTTTGGCATTTCACGGCCACAAAATTGAAATTCCGCCTGATTCGCATATTTTCATGTGCTATAGCCCACTCTTTCCTCCGTGGGCCCGGGCCCCCGGACCCGGATCACCAAAAAAAATTTCGGAACATCAAATACGACCCAAGGAACCATAGTCACCGACCCGCCATGACCGTTCCTCATTTTTTGGTGTTTTACGGCCATAAAACTGAAATTTCACCCGATTCTCATATTTTCGTGTTCTCTAGCTCACACCTTCCACCGTGGGCGAGGGCCCCTGGACCCGGATCGTTTAAACAACTAATACGACCCAAGGAACCATAGTCATCGCCCCTCCATGACCGCCTCATTTTTTGGTGTTTTACGCCCATAAATATAGCTCATGCTTCACGTTGTGGGCCCGGGCCCCCGGACCCTAATCGCCCAAACTTTTTTCGGGACCTCAAATACGACCCAAGGAACCATAGTCACCGCCCTGCCATGACCGTTCCTCGTTTTTTGGCGTTTTACGGCCATAAAACTGAAATTCCGCCTAATTCTCATATTTTTATGTGCTAGAGCCCACGTCTTCCTTCGTGGGCTCCGGCCCCCGGACCCAGATCATTTTAAATTTTTTCGGACAACAAATACGACCCAAGGAACTATAGTCACCGCCCTGCCATGACCTTTCCTCGTTTATTTGCGTTTTACGGCCATAAAATTGGGATTCCACTCGATTCTCAGATTTTCGTGTGCTATAGGCCACCGCCTTCTGCATAGGCCCAGGACCCCAGACCCAGATCGCCTAAAAAATTTCGAGCCATCAAATACGACCTAAGGAACCATAAGAATCGGCCCGCCATGAATGTTCCTCATTTTTTGGCGTTTTACGGCCATAAAATTAAAATTTTGCCTGATTCCCAGAGTTTCGTGTGCTATATAGCCCACGAATTCCGCATGGGCCCGAGCCCCTATACGAGGATCGTTCAAAAAATTTCAGGTTCATCAAATACGACCTAAGGAACCATAGTAATCGCCCCGCTATAATCGTTCCTCATTTTTTGGTGTTTTACGGCCATAAAATTGAAATTCCGTCTGATTCCTAGATTTTCGTGTGTTATAGCTCACACCATCCCGATGGGCTCAGGCCCCCATACCCGGATAGCGTAATTTTCGGACTATAAAAAATGACATAAGGAACCATAATCACTGCCCTGTTTTTCGTATGTTAGCCTACGCCTTCCACATTGGCCCGGGTCCCCAAATCTGGATTGCCCAAAAAATTTTTAGGCCATCAAATACGACCTAAGAAACTATACTCACTGTCCCGTCATTGATCATTCCTCATTTTTTGGCATTTTACAGATATAAAACTATAATTCGTTCGATCCTCAAATTTTTGTATGCTATAGTCCACGTCTTCCGCAATTACCCATGTCCCCGGACACGGATCGCCTAAAAAGCTTTTAGGTCGTCAACTATTGCAGGCCAATTATCCACGTTTTCCTACAATACCAGGAATTCCAAGTATTCCAAGGGTTGGATCAATGCCACCAATGCCATCATTTCCATGTATTCCAACAATTCCAAGAATCACAATGCCACCACTTACCTCATTCCCTAAAATCCCTACTGCTTCTATTCCATCCATTCCATTTTTCACTCCGCCCCCTCTAAGAACTAAGTGGTCTTGTCTACTTATTCTTTTTATGGTTGTAATAAATGCACTTTGTTACAATTCCGTGTGTTTCTAGTCATCTATTGTTATATTTTCTTTTCCTGTAACATAAAAGGTAAAATAAAATCATGAAGAACAAACATGTCCAGCTAAACATCACACTTAAAAGAAAAAGTTGGGCAATTGGCAAAACAAGTTTTAGGTACCTTTACTATCAAAGATAAAGGAGCCTAACTGTTACAATCCTAATAATAATATAAAAACCCTTATACTGACGGTTGAAAAACAACCCAAAAAAAAAAAAAAAAAACAGTTGAAATTCTGACCAAAATTAGATGCTCAAAATGCCAAAAATCAGCTGTTTCTATGTGAAGACTGACTTTCATCTTCCTTCCTATCAGTTTGAGATTGGTCACGTCCAGCTATAAGATCTGTCGCTGTCTTCCCTATCTCCACTATAGTTTCCCCTATGGCTTGTAATAATCCTCCTTTCTGCTTCTGCTGCTTGCTTTCCTCTCCTCCTAATTCCTCCCATTTTGTTCCTTGTTTTTCCTCACTGATAAATCCACCTCCACTTTCTCCCTGCACATATTCAAATCAAACAATACAATGATAGTCATAACATGGTTAAAGTTTAACTGAAATCAATTACCAAGATTACCTTGTAATCATATGATCTCTTAGCTTCCAACTCCCTTTGAGATTCAGCTTTCTTCTTTGCTGCATACTCTGCTGCACTTTCTTCAGTTGAAACAACATAATCCTTTGCATTAGCCGACTTGTTCTCAACATACTCCACAGCACTCATTCCAGTACCAGCAACTGCATCCTTTGCGGCGACCGCCTTCTCTCCAGTATACCCTGCAACATTAGAAGCAACACCAACCACAGCTTTAGTTGCCTCTGCTGCTTTCTCAGCTGTATAATGTGCAGCTCCCCAACCAGCTACTGCTGCTTTTTCCTTCACAGTTTCAGCTACTTCCCCTGCATATCCTACTGCTCCTTTCCCTGTTTCTAAGGTTACATCTTTAGCATCAACAGCTTTCTGCCCAACATAGCTTGCTGCTTGCCCTGCATATCCTACTGCTCCTTTGCCTGTTTCTACAGTGACATCTTTTGCTTCTGTAGCTTTCTTCCCTATATAGCTTGCTGCATTCTTGCTCAGTCCTGCTGCGTTGTCCTTGGCCTCCTCTGCGTTTTTTAGGGTGTAATCTTTAGCCTGCTGTGCTGATTGAGCAGCATTTTGTCCAGCACTTGAAAGGGTGTCTCTAGTTGTGGAGTAAGCTTTCCGACCTTTGTCTAGAACCGTGTCTTTAGCATAATCTTTAGCCTCTCCAGCATTTTGTAGTGTATAATCTTTTGCCTGTTGTGCTGATTGAGCTGCATTTGTTCCTGCGCTTGAAAGGGTGTCTCTAGTTGTAGAGTAAGCTTGCTGACCCTTGTCGCGGACTGTGTCTTTAGCCTCCCCTGCCTTTTGCAGTGTATAATCTTTTGCCCGCTGTGCTGATTGAACTGCATTTTGTCCTGCGCTTGAAAGGGTATCTTTAGTTGTATAGTAAGCTTGTTGACCCTTGTCAAGAGCTGTGTCTTTAGCCTCTCCTGCCTTTTGCAAGGTATAGTCTTTAGCTTGTTGTGCATATTGAGCTGCAGTGTGTCCTGTGCTTGAAAGGGTATCATAAGCTTGTTGACCCTTCTCAAGTGTTGTGTCCTTAGCATAATCCCCTGCTTTTTGGAAGGTATAATCTTTAGCTTGTTGTGCAGATTGAGCTACATTTTGTCCTGCTGTTGAAAGAGTATCTTTAGTTGGCTGGCTTTTTTGAAGTGCTGCGTCTTTAGCAGCTCCAGCATTCTTAGCAACATATTGATATCCACTTTGAACTCCATGTGTGACATTGTCTTTGGCTTGTGCACCTTTTGCTGTTGCATAAGCACCTGCAACAAAGACAAGAGTACTGTTATGGGTAGATTCAATTAAACTCATAATATTCAGCAACATAATACTCCTACTGTCCCATCCCAATTTATGTGACATTCCGTTTCGTCCCAGTTTATGTAACACAATGACACATGACACTAATTTCAAAAATAAAATAAAAAAATCTTAAAATTCGTCCACCAGTCAAACTAATTAGTTTTGAACTCACACTTTCAAAGAAATTAGAATCTTGAATTCGCTTTCTGACCTGGAGAACCAAGTCCATGACTTGCCGATTCTTTGACATTATGCAATGCCGATGCCCCCAACTCCTTTGCCTTGTCATAGCCCTCTTCAGCAGCCCTTAAGCCTTCTGAAGAATTCTCTATTTGGCTTTTGTCCTTTGCATCCGAAAAACCTTTCTGTTTCTGGCTATTTACTTCGAACTTGACACCTCCTGGTCTCTCTTCAAATCCATGTTGTTGCTTCTGTTGATTACCAAAAGAATGCTTCTCCCTTTGGACTTGGCCTTTGTGTTCAGAAGCATTTGTGACATGAATAATGCCACCACCTGCAAGATGAAAATCAGTTCCAACTTGCACTTTCACAGCACCACTTTTGGGGTCTATGGTTTTCTCTAAGTGGATGTTATGTTGTTCATCAGTTATGTTCTCTCTTCTTGCTTGTTGTGAAGCCATTGGTTAAACAAATTTAATCAACTGGTTTTTGTTTGTGTTCGACTTGAAAGATGTGTGAAAATGAGACTGATGAGAGAGTGACACAGAGGAGGGACTATAAAAAGAGAAAGACAAAGGCTCTAGGCTAATGACAAGTGGTGCAATAGTGGTGAGTGTTAAGCTCTATGTCATGCAATATTGCAACGTGGTAAGATGTTGGGAATTATGTCAGCAATTACCTTGTAAACGTGTCATTCTGTGAATTTGCCTATGTTTTAACTTTTATCTTCTTTGTATTTTTTAGGTTGGTCCAATGGGAGCTTTATTCATCAACATGATGAAATTTTCTGAAGTAAAATATTCAGGCGACCCAATGTTATGTTTTCAAATTTATGGAGTATCAACTACTTATTGAGGGCAGGAGTTAGAATTTCATTTTAAATTTAATATGTGAATATATCTGAGAAAGTTCTTAATACAAATATATGTTTGAGAAGAAACTACGGAAATCAATCGACCCTGTATTTAGACTGCTAAATATTTATTCATGCTGATGCCTTTGGATGCAAAATTTTATCTTTAAAGTTTGGATTGCTTTGAAAGATATTCACTTCGTCGTAATTTACGTAGTAGTTCGAATTTCGACTCTTTTCTATCGTATATTTTTTTAATATTTTAAATTATTAATTATTGACTTATAGTCATTTTTATGATGTTTTCAAATATATAAATTTTATTTCAAAAATATAAGATTCTATGTTCGAATTTAAGTCAACATTAACTTACTTTACTCTTAAAGTTTGTAGATAATCATAGAAATTGGGACGAATAGAATATTAGGTAAGTGTTACAAATAGAATCTTATTTATGGTGAATGTCTATATATTAAAGAGATCTTAGGGTTTGTTACTTGTTGACTAAGTCATTTTTCCTCTATAAATAGAGGGATCCATTTCATTGTAATTGATCCCAAAATTCAAAAAGAATTCTCTCTCTCTTTCTCTACAATATTTCTTTTATTGTTTTATAACACGTTATCAGCACGAGACTCTAAACAATTGAGTAGAAGCTTTGGGATTGAGCATAATGATTATCAATTGTTCCATGAACTTCTTTCATGATTAAATTCTAGATTTAAGGTAAGTATTTTACTTTATTTTTCTGTTTTAAATTCTTGAAATTCTATAATTTGATTTTAAATGCAAGCAAAGACAATTAACTTTGATTATAACTCTTATAGAGTTTGCAAGAAATTATAACCACCCGAAATGATAAATTTTCTATGCCTATGCCATGATCAAATTCATGTATGATTATGGACATCATGTCCCATTGAATTTGTTTCATTCTCATTCCCCTTAAGAGAATGTGATAGCAATATATGATAAGTTTGAAAGAATACAAAAATTATTTTCGTGAAGGTATCAATGGATGTGGACGTGGCAATATACGAAATTATAATCGTCATCATTGTGATAATGAGAGTAATAAGAATTCTCAAAACAATCTTTCACTCTTTGAGAGTAATATTTGTCATCGATTTGACATGAGATTTTGTAACATATAGATGATTATGGTCCATTCATGATGTGAATGTGACAATATCTTATTTATGAATACATATTCATTTTTGGAAGAATATGAACGTGCTAGTGGTAGTGAATATACCACACTCACCTCTAAAAGGAGGTTTGAAATGATATAAGAAAATAATGTCATTATTATGGCATGAATGGTCATTGATCGCGTACCTATTGTGATTATGCCAAATATTTTGTCAATGTTATTATTAAAAGACAACAGTAATGCAAGAGAAAGATCTTACATATAATTTTGACCATGACCATAATGGTATTACTTTCTCTTTGAAAGAGATATTCACCATATATATGTTGATGAATATGTGGTAGTACACAATTAATTGAGAGCTCTAAAAGAGCCAATTATTATTATTTTAGAGGAATACAATTGATTATCATGTCAATTTATTGTGTGTTAGTAAGTCTCAAAGAAACTTATTGAGTTTCTAAAGTATTCGCGAAAGCGATTGGTTATACTGAGACTATAAATAAAGGAAAGGTTTAATATCGTTATATTACTACAATTGTAGCGGGGTAATATGATTATGAAACCTAGCCGCTTTATTGCCTAATTTGTACTACACAAATAAAGAATATGGTGAAATTACATGAGGCAGTGAATATTAATTGGTTTAGGCATATCAATTTAAGTATGACGTGCAAATATGAAATAGAATTCACATGGGTAAATATTAAAGAACTAGAAAAAATTTTATGAATTCTCTTATTTCGTTTTTTCTCGCGATTATCATACCAACTAAAGTTGGGATTGAATCCCTTGAATTCTGGAATTTATCAAAGGTGAATATGGACTCATTCACCTATCATGTATACCACATAAGATGCATCTATGAGATGGTTACATGTGCGATTATTATTAACCTGCATCCTGGTATTTGCAAGGTAACTTGCTCAATAATTTAATTTAGAGCATAATTTTCAGATTTTCTATTCAAGACAATTTATCTTGATAAGTTGGTTACATCACAACTGGTTTAGCAAAATAATTTACTGACTGCATCCACCTAATAGCTAAACTATTGCTTATGATAACAAAGTTATCTATATCAATTTGATATATGTTATATACGAAAGTGTATTACATTATCCCCTCACAACTGATTCAGGGTCATGAACTAAATAATTTCATCTTATTATTATTGATGTGCGGTATATATTTTGATTAACACCATAACACACAAAGATGAGTTCTCGAAGTTGAGGAAGCAAGTTAGTTTTTCTAACATGAGGGGGAGATATGATAAACATTTGAAAAAAAAAAGTTACGTGGAATTAATTATCATTTGTACATCTTGATCCTCGAATAAGATAATATGAACTTGAAGTTCATAAAAAAGATAATTCATTTACAATATATTGCAAAGTATGCCAGACGCATTTGCTGACCCAAAGAAAGTAACTATATTTTCACTGCAAATGCTCCTATTAGAATAAGTCCTAGAAGGACAAAGTCTATGGTACGCTGAAAGCATATAGACAAATCAGTTTTAACTAAAATTCTTGACAAAGAAGATGAGAAAATGATCAAAGTGATCATAATAAGGAGGCAAGTGATATAGAATATCACATGATATAACACTTCATAAAATTTCATGAGAGATCCAGGTAACGGAATATATGAATGAAGAGATCTCTATGTTATGTTTATATGAAAACAAGGAGGTTGGAACTGATATAAAATGTTCGTCGTCAACATCTATGATAGCGCTAAGTATAGATGAGGATCTTAAGTCTGTCGAATACATACACAAAAGTATTGGCCAAATGGAAGAGATAAAATTCGAATAGAATTGGTTTCATATGAAAGAAATGTAATTTTGGACTTGCAGTTCAAACACTTGAAAGTATAAAGTCAATGGTGTGTACCATCACTTTTATCTATTTTATATGTCTAGCATGACATGAAAATTTGATATGCATCTAAAGTCTTTTTATATGACTTATATGACTCAACTTATATGACAATCTTTGAAGGATTTAAATTGCTTAAAGCATATAAAATTCTTGGTCATGAAGTACTACATCATAAGTGCAATTTGTGCACATTTGTATCTTGCTATAACTATAAGCATGATAATGTGATAGCAAAGATTTTCAAGATGCAACATATTCATTGAAGTTAATATGGATGCTTTATTCATTAAATCTCTACTAATGTCAAACTTCAAGAAGCTAGTGTACAAGATTGGATGCGAAGACTCAAGGATGTGAATTGATGCTCTCATCAGGGGGAGTTAATACGCGTTGTACTCTTTTTCCCTTACAAAGTTTTTGTCCCATTGGGTTTTCCTTGCAAGGTTTTTAACGAGGCAATCAAAAGGCGTATTATTAAACATGTGTACACTTTTTCCTTTTCTAGAATTTTTTTTTCAAAGGGTTTTATTTTAGTTAAGGTTATAATTAACGAGGCACATTATCTATTGAATAGACTTTCAAGGGGGAGTGTTATAAATAGAACCTTATTTATGGTGAATGTCTATATTTTAAAGAGATCTTAGGGGTGACTAAGTCACTTTTTCCCTATAAATAGAAGGGTCTATTTCATTGTAATTGATTCCAAAATTTAATAAGAATTCACTCTCTCTCTGTAATATTGTTCTCCTTCTTTTATTGTTTTATAACAGTAAGCAAGATTTTATCTTTTTCTTTTACCTATCTATTTTGAATTTTCCCTTAACGAGTGAATGCTGACTTCAATATGCATAAAAGTTGACATACAAATTGCTACAATAGGGTCACTCTCAGAATCCAAGAGATTTTGCTCACTTCAAACCAAAAAGCTATTGGACTAGTTTAGGCAAATAAGAAAAGCAATGCGAAAATGATGAAAAACAACTTCATAATCTTTTCCTTTAAATAAGAATTGTAATTGATATTACAGCACTAGATACAACAATATTCTCTCACCTCGACTAAGGCATCCTTTCATGCCTTAAAATCTTATGCCCACTTTACAATTCAAACATCAACCTTCTTATTTTGTGACAAATAGAAATTAATCAAATTCCTAATACTCAACATAAATAACACATCTCCTAAAATGGAAAAATGTATCATGGTAGCTAGAGAATAATGGTTATGCACAACAAGAAATAACTTTTGTGACGACTTTGTCGTCACGACTTGTTACAATGTTACAAATGATCTTTCAAAACAGTCATGTCGCTGAAATTTGTTCAACCTAGGAGAACTGTATAAAGAAGAAGGTTCCAAGTATCAGGCAATCCAGGAAGACACCAATGACTACAGTCTGATCCATGCATATCACTATAAAATCCTGGATGTGCATCTTTTCTATATTGTGAGAGAGTTGTAATGTCCAACAAATAAGCTTTTGACTTTTGAATTCTGCTCATTACTTTGTTGACCACAATGGCTTCTTGAGGTGTCCCTGCTGGATACTTTGTACCAAAGAATGGTTGTGTTTCTTCTTTGCATGATTTTGATGGTTCGTTCCAATGCTTGCCCCTGAAATCATGTAAATATTTTACATAACAGTATATGAATTGAGAAAACAGAATGACATTCTCTTTCTATGGTTAAAGTAGAGTAGAACAATCTTTCTTCTTTCACATATAGTTAGTAGAGAGTTGGAGGCCGTACTATTGGGGAGCTCAATGGGCCGCCGATTGAAAACTAACCTACTGAACGATTCCATCCAATTGGATAGAAAAGATGATGAGGTTTGTTGACCCCAAAATACGTTTAAAAGAAAATGTGATTGTATTTTTCGTTTTAGGTCAAACTTCATTGGTGTTTGGAAAAAACCATTACATTGCTAACAATTAAGAGTATATGTACATGTTATATATAAATTTTCTTCTTATCAACGAACAGAACATAAATTCTAAGAATGAACAAGGAGGGAATGAATTGCTTACTGATAGTGAACGGGGGAAATTCCCTGGAAAAAGACTCTAGTTTTAGTTGGATCAATATTTTTGTTGACCCATCTAGCCCATGTAGTCATTCCTTTGTAGAAAGCAATCATACGGTTCATATCTTTGACAACTTTATTCCCTTCCTGTATGTAATCCCACCTGCAACATATACTCAAATATTCAATACATACGCGCGTATAACTATTAAGTAATCAAAACGGACTATGAGTTTAGTGGCAAGTTCAGAGAGTTTACGGCTGGGAATTGCCAGTATGAGTCCACCAATGCCAAGAGTTGAATATTAATACATCCATTCCTTTCCAAGCATTGCCATCAGTAATGGAATCCAACTTCAGAACTGTTCCAATGTTTTCTTTCACCATGTCCACCAAATAAGGAGTACGATACATTAGCAATCTAACTCCATAATCCTGTGTTATATTCATCGCAAGAAGAAGTTTAGCTTCTCATCATACTTATGCACCCCTGTTTTACATGCATATAAAATTTTGGACTAAGATTTAGTTATTGCAACTTTTTGAAAATAACAACTCTTAAAATGTAGTGAACTGAGTTTTGGGGTTGTTGTTAAGAGTTTAACATTTGTACTCTGTAGTGTAAATTTTTTAGCATTATCAGGTTATCTAAAAATTAAACATAGATAATTGTTCATAGATTAGTAAGTTGAAGAATACTGCAAGTTCTCAAAAATCAAAATCATAAATCTCATATTGTTTAAGCATACAAAAATTTTGTCATAATTTAATAGTAAAGTGATTTAAATTATATTTAATAACCATAGAATAACACGATTCTTATGATATAATAAAAAAAGATGAAAAAAATTTGATCGCAATCGAAATTCCCATTAAAACTAATATTTTTCGGATATGAAAGAAGAAAACTCATAAATTTGAGATTAAGAGGAAAGTTTATTTTATAGAAATTTATAGTTTCAGAGTCCCTTTTTTGAGTGTTCTTGTTAGAGATTACATATAAATAATAAAACAAAGAAAAATACAAAAAATAATGAAACGATAAATAGAAAATTGGGAGGTAGCCGCAAGGAAAATGATTGGGACAAAAAGAAATAAAAAGCACACGAAAAGGGAAAGTCAGGCAAGGTTCAAGATGATTTTCAACTTAAATTTTACACACGAGAAAAGTTTTCAAAAGGATCTACCAGTCATGTACATTTGTCTAATTTACGGCTGCAGGTGGTAGGATCAGATATTTAACCTAATTTAAGAAAATTTCAATATAAATATATAAAAAATTTATCATCTTAGCAGGTGCCACACCAGCCCATTATAAAGGAGTGGATCCGCCACTGGCTAGCAGCACTCTGTATACACAGATTTTCATTGTGTGCAAAAATGCACCCTTACTTTTAAATCCTGGTTCCACATCTACCATAAAGGCCTATAAAAGTAGGAAGCACTCCTCATTGGAAGTTTGTCCATTGATGAACCCAAGATCTAAGGAGTAGGGATAGACAAAGGGTGTGTTTGGTGAAAATATTTTTCGAAAAATGTTTTTTCAATTTCCACTGTTTTGCTCAACAAAACTGCCCTAAAAAAAGTTAGGAAAACATTTTCTAAAAACTCTATCTACTCTCATATCTAAACCCAACCCCTTCCCCTTCTCCCGACCTATCCCGCCCCCCTCACCAAAAAGGGTTTTTTCTGAATTTTTTTTTTTTTTTTTTT
>ML354015.1:0-13810 GCA_005239505.1 Nicotiana paniculata | reverse complement strand
AAAAATAATTATTAAGTCCGGATAAATTTTAGCATACTAGTTTCGCCAAAAAATAACACAAAACGAACCGGATAAATTTAACACACTATTTTCGAAAAAAAATAACAAAGAACATAATAGAACACATACAAATCAAAAAAGATGCATTATTATTAAAGTTTCAACATATAATAAAACGAAATACCTCGAATAAATTGAAATTTTGACTCCGAAAATGTGTATCAACAACAATACGATGCTCTACTCGAAAGTGGGACCAAAACTCTTCAATTTTTATGTGACAGGGGGGACCCAAAAAAAAAAATTTAGTTAAATAGGGGCAGAATCGGGGGTGGGGGACCAAATGAAGAAGAAGGTATTAAAAAATTGAGGGGGAGTCCTTAAAGACGACAACACATTTACCTATACAAATAGGTATAACGCCACATACTATGGCGTTATACTTGTGTCAGACTATATAACGTCATAGTATGTGGCGCTATACACTAACGACACAGTTACCGTTAGTGTATAGCGTCACATACTGTGACGTTATACATAGTTCCGTCCTATATTTTTTTTTGGACTTATTATGGTTCTATTTGTCCAAATTTAACTTACTTGGGTTTCGGGTTCCAACTGTGGCTATGTCCACTTTCATGGGAGTATCAATTTGTTCCAGAACTTGTCTTAGGTAGTCCCACCTGAACACATGGAAAGGTCATTTAGGTAGTAAGAACCAAACCCTCAAGAAAAAACGTTCTCTCCTCTCTCCTCCCTCTCTCTTGCGTTTTTATGCTTTCCTAGGGCAGCCATGGATGCTGCGAGCTCTCCCCAGCCTTTGGCTGTGGGAGAGACAATCCAAAAACCTACTGAAACATACCCCAACATTAATCCAAATCAAAATTATGCTGCACGGATTAATCCAAACAAAGCTGCCGCGTCAAATTCCAAAGTCGAGTTGATTCATGTCAACATGGTTCATGGAGAACCAACAATTGAATTCACCATGGACGAGGTTAATGCGTTCACCATTGAAGAAGGACTGCATCAAGCAGCTATTCTTAATTTTTCATACGGGAAACCAGATATTCAGGAGTTACGACAACTCATACCGAAACAATTCCACGTCAAAGGTTATTGTAACGCTGGACAGCTTGTATATTGGTAAGGTTTGATCTCTTTGATGATTTTGTTCAGGTGTTATAAAGAACTACTGGTTTTGTTAAGGCAAAGGGAGATGAATTCTTCTTTAGGGCATTCCCATGGACGATAGGATTCAATCCACGTGAAGAAATCTCAAGAGCAGTCGTTTGGATTTCTCTGCCGGATCTGTCAGCAAATTTTTTCACAAAGAAATCGTTATTGTCCATTTCTTCAGCAGTACGGAAGCCTCTCGCAGTGGACAAGGCGACGCAAGATAGAACACGACCAAGTACGGCTAGGGTTAAGGTCATGCTTGACCTACTGGACAAACATCCTAGGAGGATTAGGATTCATATTGTGGATAAACATACTGGGAAAATAGTGGAACATTATCAGGAGATTGTGTATGATAATCTTCCAAAATATTGCACTTGTTGTAAACATCAAGGAAATGATAAAAGATCGTGCCGTTGGAGAATCGAGAAAAATAAGGAAGATGTAGTTGTGGTGGATGAAAGTGAAGGACTGGGAAGTCTGGACAAATTGCAAGGTGATGCTAGGGAATATCTTAATGCAAAAAGGGGTGTGCAATTAAGAGATGGAGCAGCAAAAGACAACTATGTCGTGCAGCAGGTTTTGCAAACAGACGGAGGAAAACAAATTGGTACTGTGAACAACAACAGAGGTTTGAATCGTGTAATTGATGATAACCATGTAGGTGAAGCTTCCATGATTGACAAAGGTCCGCCTAAGCCTTCAAGGGATGTTCCTGCTAAGACAGCATTAGCAAGGATTTTTAATGTTGTGAATCCAATTGTGCACGATTGTGATAAGCTGGATCAATCTAAAACTGCAACTGAACTGCCTAGTAAAAATCAAATTGGTCATACTGGTAAAGTGGTGGATCAGGAGGTGCAACAACATGTTGAGAATGAAGTGCTGGAGCATGCAGTTGCCACAGGTTCAAAGAATGATAGTGCTAAGGCTCATGAGAATATAAAGTCTTCTGGTGTATTGCAAGATGGTACAGATACAGTTTGTGCAAAGAATGTGAATGAAAGAATTGATAGGACTGTTAGAGATGTAATTTATGTGGGAAGGGATAAGGAAGATGTGAGTTTTGTTCCTTCACGAGGAAAGGATGGTAATGAGGCTAATCACACGAAAACACCAACTGGAGGTGAAAAACAGAATTCTGCTACTGCTGCTAATGCCCAGATTTCAGGGAAAGAAACTGGTCAAAGGGGAAAAGCTGATCGACATGAAGCATATGCACAATATGGAATGGCAATGGATGGGAAGGCAGTTGATGTGGTAGCTGATAGACAGAATGCTGAGACTCAGTCCTTGGGTAATATAGTGTCTGGGCAAAGGGAAGAAACAGTCTTCAATTGTGGTGATGAGACCCATACTTTTGGAGGTGATGAGAGAGGAAATAAGGGCGAGTCTATGCAAAATAAAGATGGGTATTTAAAGACTGATGATAAGAGTAATGATTTAAACAAAAAGGGAGGTGGTTGGAACGTAGTAACTCCAAGAAAATCAAGTACAAAGAGAGGGACTTCACCAAAACATCAGAGCCATAGCAATTAAATCTAAGCTATGGGCTGAGCAACCAGAGTATGAAGATGGAGAAGACTGGGGAGTTGATTTTGCGGAGAATTCTACTGATGAAGGCGAGAGGTGTAGTGGTGATGAGGAGATCTTATCAGTAGGATCACCATCCTTTCCAAGAATTGGAGTTTCTTCTAAGTTAGGATCAGGCAGCAAGCTTAATGCTAAAGCTCCTGATTTTATACCTAAGACAAGGCAACAACTTAAGACAACTGGTACAATTTTGCAAGAATTTCCAGTAGCAAATCAGCATGGGCAGCAGCAGATCTTAAATCAGCCTGGACAGCAGCAGTTTAGAGCTAACTCTCTAGCTCCTATATGTGAGAAGGATCAAAATGTGCAGCAGCTCAATCAAAACACTACTGCTGATGGTCGAAAAATAACAACTAACAAATCTGGGCAGCAGCAGTTGAAAGCAAACAATTCTGGAGCAAATTCGACTGGGCAGCATCAGTTAAATGCAAACAAATCTGGAGCAAACTCGACTGGGCAGCAGCAGATTTTTACGACCAATGCAGCTGATATTTGTGTGGCTAATCAATATGCAGTAATAGTAGCAAAGCATGGACAGCAGCAACTGAATGAACACAATTCAAGGGATGTAGTTACAATCACAACGGGTGGACAGAGCAGGATAAAAGGCCACTAGTTATCACTTTGGAGGACAGAAATTTGCTCGATGCTTTGGTAAGTTCCAAACCCCTAAACTCTCTAAATACAACTGTAGTAGCTAGCACGGGACGTGTGAATAGAACCAGAAATAAAAGGCAAGACATAAAACAAAGTCAAAACAAGGCAGCAATGGTTAATAAAGAAGATGGAAATGTTTTGGTGTCTCAAGATGTGTTTCAAAACATGCCAAATCCTATAATATTGGGGAGAGATTTTTATGAAGAAGTTGAGGAAGATGCAATGATTCAACAGTGCAAGGCAGACGCAACAAGGAAAGGTGATTTATCACCAATGCATAGCGGACAAAGAAAGAAGAGACATACAAGAGAAAAAAGCTGGGACGGCAGGATGAATGAGGAAACAAATAGTAGGCGACTTCCTATGAGAATTGCCAAGAAAAAATAAGTTGTTCCAACCACGTCAACAAAGTCCACCCGTTCAAAAAAGAAAGCAGGACATTTGAAGACATTTTGAAGAAGGTAGAGGATGAAGACAAGCATCTACAAGTTGAAGACTTCACAAAATTAGAGAAAAAAGGACATCACTGTTATTTCTACATATTTTTATTCTACCATCACATTAGCATAATTTTATGTAATATCATTACAGAGTATGTTATAAACTCTGTGATGATCATAGAATACCTAGTTCTAGCTAGGCTATTTTATACCTCGTTAGGATTAGTCAAGGTAAAGTTTAGCCCAGTAGGTGTTGCACAGGGCTTATGCCTTTGGGAAAATACCCAAACGGCTATGAGATTATATACCCTCGTGACACTTTGCCGGCAGCTAAACCATGATTACTCTACGTCAGGCTACCATAGAGGGCATTGTGAGGCGCAGATGAATGATTATATAGCCAAGGCATAGAGGAAACACTACTGATGTTATTGTCCCCCTTATTTGTACCATTCCTATATGGGTTCTTTTTTTGCTTCTCATTATTAATAAAATAGCCCTAGGCACTTGCCTAGTAACTCCCTCTGTTCTAGTTTATATGAACATCTTTCCTTTTTGGTCCGTTGCAAAAATAATGACCACTTTCTAAATTTGATAATAATTTAACTTAAACTTAAAATTCTTCCCTTAACGAGACACAAATACTCTGACCCCTTTTTGACTTGTTTAGGACCACAAATTACAAAAGTCTTCATTTTTTCTTATACTCCGTGCCCATTCAAACGTATAATTGAAATCAGATTCATGGTTGAATTAAATTAAAACGTGTCTATAATCGTACGCCCCAATTCTTACCTTCCCTTTCAGAGGAGTTTGTTTTAGGAATTTAACCCTAATTATTTCGATTTAGGGTCTTCCCATAGTGAATTCTCTGACGAGGGTCCATTTGCAGTCCTCAGCCATCACCCCAGAGTAATTCTAAAGCTTTAAGGATTGCCACTGGCTTTCCATCGTGCATTGTATGTTTGGCGACTGCAGTGATGGAAATTGGCGGATTGCTCGAGCTCGAAGCTCCAATGACAGCAGTAGAGTAAGAGCCTTTCTGATCAAAAGTTTTCACCGACTGTCCCAACTCGGTTGAGATATCCTTTGGCTGCATTTTACGTGCCATTTGTCCGGCGGGTTGTGGTTCCACGGTGGTCTCGCGTGAAGCATTGGTTGTTTTTTAGAGACAAAGTTTAGCCTAAAGAAAAAGTGAGTTTCCATATCGACTTGGTCGAATTAATTATTATCATCCGGTGTTGGCCCAAGAAATTGAATAGTTTTGAAGATTGACAAAGGAGTTGGAACACATAGAAGAACCTAGTCCTTCTATAACAAGTGCACACGAAAATCAGACACCACAAACAAATCACCCCCCCCCCACTCTTGTGCGGTATTGACGTATAAAACATCAATTGGTATCAGAGCGGGTTATGCTTGTAGGCTAACACCTTAGGAGAAGATCAAGATGAGTGCACCACCTGGGAACTGGGAAGGACAATCAATTGCTATGACATCATTCTTCAATGGCCAGTACTACTCGTGGTGGAAGAACAGGATGAGAGACCATATAATCGGAGAAAACTACGAGCTATGGGACATTGTTACTAATGGTCCTTTGGCCACTATGAAGAAGAATGTTGAAGGAGTAGATGTGCCAAAGACAAGAGTTGACTGCATTGCTGAAGATTGGAGAAAGTTGGAGAAGAATGCTAAGGCCAGGAATTGGCTTGTGTGTGGACTTGGTCCAGACGAGTACAGCAGAATTTAAAGTTATACCACTACTAAAGAAATTTGGGACACTTTGCAAGTGGCTCATGAAGGAACGGCTCAAGTGAAGAGGTCCATAGGTACTCTACTATTCTCAGTATGAGAATTTCTCTATGAAGGAAGGAGAGACCATTCAAGAGATGTATACAAGGTTCACACCACACTTACTAATGAACTAAAGTCTCTTGGAAGGAATCTTCTTGAGGAAGACAAAGTTGAAAAGATTCTGACAAGGGTTCTGCCAGTTTCTTGGGAAAGCAAGATCACTGCAATTTAGGAATGTAAGAACATTGCAACTCTTAAATAGGATGAATTGATTGGAAATCTCACTGCCTATGAACTTAGAAGGCCGACCATGAAGATGGACGCGCCTAATAAGGAAAGGAGTCTGGCACTAAGAATCACCGAAGGAGCTGATCTGGAGGAAGATGAAATGGCTATGATCACCAAGAATTTCAAGAAATATCTTATAAGAGGAAAAGGTTCCTCAAGAGGTGGAAATTACAACAAGACAAGGGTACCTGAAAAAATGACTAATGAGGGCTACGACAAGTGTGGGAAGACTGATCATCACATCAAGAACTGCCCTCAATGGGAAATTGAATGGAAGAAGGAAAGATCTAAACAAAGGAACCAGAAGAAGGAACAGGTTCATCCCAAGAAGAACAAAGGATCAAGAAAGGCTATGGTTGCTTCTTGGGGAGAAAGTTCAGATAAGGAATCAGATTATGAAGATGCAAATGAACAAGAACTTATGGCAATTGGCGAATCGGATGAGGAATCTCATGAGGAATCTGAGGTAAGTATAATTCATCTCAAAGACAAGATTAAGTTTTTGTCTAAAGAAAAACTCTCTGAATTACTTCTAGATTTTATTGATGAATCTGAGGTTATAAATAAGGAAAAGGAACAGCTTTCTAAGAATTGTGATATTTTAAAAGCAAAGTGTAAGAACCTGGAACTCAGAGTCAGTGAGACTATGAGTGAAAATACTGCTCTGAAGAACCAGGTTCATACAGTTGAAACAAATGTACTAGAGTTAAAACCTAAAAAACTAAAACTGAAACTAGGAACCAGTAAGAAGACAGTTGACAACTCTCAACTCACCTTACAAGAAAATGTAGGTAAACTAAAAGATGAGTTGTATAGGAAGGATGAACAGATAAGAGTGTTGAAAGAGGAACTAGGTAAGGTCAAGCATGAACTAGACATAACTTGTAAATGGAATGGATCCTCTTATACTTTGACGTGGCTATAGAAAAATCATTGTAGTAATAGAAGAGTACTTGGCATTGGGAATCAACTGCCTAAGTGGGATCCTAAAAGAAAGTACCTCACTCTTCCTGAGAACAAAATTTGTACCCACTGTGGTAAGACTGGTCACTATAAAAGTGAATGTAATGCAAAAGAAAATGCCAGTCAAAAGAACAAAAGTTTTGTTCAAGGGAAGAGTTGGTTGTCAAGTTGGGCTAAAAAGAATTTGACGCATCCTTTTGCTTAAATAAAGGGACCCAAACTAGATTGGGTTCCTAAGACTAACCCCTGATTTCTTTTTGTAGGTTCAAGTGAAGGAGAGCAGCCAAATATGGTACATGGATACTGGCTCCTCAAAGCACATGACTGGCAACAAGGACTAGTTCCTTTCACTTAGGATCTCAAAGGAGGAAATGTCTCCTTTGGAAATGGAAATAAAGGTGAAATCATTGGGGTTGGTAAGGTAGGTAAGAATGACACTCATTCCATTGAGAATGTCTATTTGATAGACGACTTGAAATAAAGCCTAATCAGTGTGTCACAGTTGTGTGATAGAGTTAACTTGGTAACATTCACCTCTACAAAATGTTTTGTGATAAATCTTACCATTGACAAGTTTTGCAGGGAAAAAGAGTGAACGATATATACATTACAGATCTGTCCACACTTTCAGAAAATGAACTAACCTGTTTGAGTGTGCTGGACAGTGATCCCCTCCTTGCAGGGAAAAAGAGTGAACAGTATATACATTACAGATCTGTCCACACTTTCAGAAAATGAACTAACCTGTTTGAGTGTGCTGGACAGTGATCCCCTCCTTGCAGGGAAAAAGAGTGAACAGTATATACATTACAGATCTGTCCACACTTTCAGAAAATGAACTAACCTGTTTGAGTGTGCTGGACAGTGATCCCCTCCTTTGGCATAAGAGGCTTGGACATGCAAGTCTAAGTCAACTCAACAAATTAGTCTCCAAGGACTTAGTGATAGGACTTCCTAACATTAAGTTCAAGGAAGACAAAGTTTGTGAGGCTTGTGGAAGAGGGAAGCAGGTAAGATCCTCTTTTAAAAGCAAAAAAGTGGTAAGTACCACCAGAACGATGGAACTAGTCCATATGGATCTTTGTGGTCCAATGAGAACATTAAGTAGATGTGGTAAGAGATATGTGATGGTGCTTGTTGATGATTACTCTAGATTTACCTGGACACTATTTCTAATATATAATATGAAGAATTTGAAAAGTTCACCTCTTTTGTTAGAAAAAATCAGAAATAATTAGGAAATCAACTTGGATCAATTAGATTTGATCATGGCACTGAAATTGAAAATGCTAAGTTTGCTGAATTTTGTGATGTGCATGGCATAAATCATAATTTTTCTACTCCTAGAACTCCACAACAAAATGGAGTAGTTCAAAGAAAGAATAGGACACTTGAAGATATGGCTAGGACTATGCTTCTTTCTAGTAAATTACCCCATAGTTTCTGGGCAGAAGCTATTAATACTGCTTGCTACATCATAGTTGCATGACAAGACCTGTTGTAGAGAAGACTCCCTATGAGTTACTTAAAGGGAGAAAGACAAATATATCACACCTTAGGGCATTTGGTTGCAAGTGTTTTGTGCACAACAATGGTAAAGACTCCCTAGGTAAGTTTGATCCCAGAAGTGATGAGGGAGTATTCTTGGGATATTCTTCACATAGTAAAGCTTATAAAGTTTATAACAAAAGAACTATGTGTGTTGAAGAAAGTGTACATGTAGTTTTTGATGAAACTAACATTCTTTCTGAGAGACAGGAACAAGATGATGAAGCAATTGGGCTAGCTAGAAACTCACATGAGATCACAGCCCAGACTGAAGAAACACTGGATGAAGGAACAGGTGATGGAACAGGTTCATCCATCCCGGGCAACATGACAGGGGGAATAGAACAAAATAATTCTCAAACTTCATTAGAATCTGTGCCTGAACCTATTCCACACAACAAAGCATTGAAGAAACATCACGGATTAACCAATTGGTTGAGAAACCTTACAGATATCAAAGTTATCACCCGGTTTAGAATGTTATCACTGATCCAACCTCTGGAATCAAAACCAGATCTTCGTTAAGAATCTTTGTGCTTTTGATGCGTTTATATCTCTTATTGAACCTAATAACTTTTTCTGAGGCTTTGCAGGATGTAGACTGGGTAAATTCAATGCAAGATGAACTCAACTAATTTTAAAGGAGTCAAGTTTGGCATCCGGTACCAAGGCCCTTGGATAGATCAGTAACTGGCACAAAGTGAGTCTTCAGAAATAAATTTGATGAAGGTGGAACAGTTACAAGAAACAAGGCAAGATTGGTGGTTCAAGGATATAGTCAGGAGGAAGGCATAGACTATGAAGAAAATTTTGCTCCAGTGGAAAGGTTGGAAGCAATAAGACTCCTCATAGCCTTTGCTCCTTACATGGAATTCACCCTTCACCAAAAGGATGTCAAAAGTGCCTTCCTAAATGGCTATCTAAAGGAAGAAGTGTTTGTTAAGAAACCTCTGGGGTTTTAGGACAAGGAGAATCATGATCATGTGTACAAACTTGACAAAGAACTGTATGGACTCAAGTAAGCTCCAAGAGCATGGTATGAAAGATTATCAAAAATTTTACTTGAGCATGACTACAAGAGAGGTAAAATTGATAGTACTCTGTTCTTAAAAGAAAAAGGTAAAAATATCTTGATAGTTCAGATATATGTAGATGGCATAATCTTTGGAGCAACTACTGATAAGCTAAGTAAAGAATTTGCTAAACTAATGGGGAGTGAATTTGAAATGAGAATTATGGGTGAGCTTAATTTCTTTTTAGGCTTACAAATTAAACAAAATTCAAATGGAACTATGATCCATCAACAAGTATGTAAAAGAGTTTCTTAAAAGGTTTAAAATGGAAGATACCAACGAAATTGACACTCTTATTGCAACAGCCACAAAACTAGATGTAGATGAACCTGGTTCATCTGTTGATCAAAAGTTGTATAGGTAAATGATTGGTTCATTGTTGTATCTCACTGTTAGTAGACCTGGAATTGTTTTCAGTGTAGTACTTTGTGCAAGATTTTAGGCTAATCCAAAGGAATCCCACTTAACTGATGTAAAGAGAATCTTGAGATACCTAAAAGGCACCACTGGTATCTGTCTTTGGTATCCAAAAGTTAGTGACTTTAACCTTGTGGGATATGATGATGCTGACTATGCAGATTTTCTAGTGGATAGAAAGAGCACATCAGGTGTGGAACACTTTCTTGGTTCATTCCTTGTGCCTTGGGCCACTAAAAACCAGAATTCGGTGGCCCTATCTACTGATGAAGCTGAGTACGTGTCTCCAGCCTCATGTTGTGCTCAACTATTGTGGATTAAGTAGCAATTGATAGATTTTGGAATCGATGTTGGATGTATCCCTATATTTTGTGATAAACGAGTGTTAACAGTATGACAAAGAACCGAGTTCATCATAAAAGAACAAAGCACATAGATATTAGACATAATTTTAGGAACAATTATGAGAAGGGATTGATCACCATAGAGTTATATGCCACTGATAAACAGACTGCTGACATATTTACAAAAGCATTGAGTAGAGACCAACTTTGGTCGCTCTTCTGGAAATCTGGGTTTAATAGCGACCAACTTTGGTCGCTTTTTTGGGTTTTATTTTGGCAGAAACTGCCTATTTTGAAGCCACACCACCTGCCAGAATACCAAATCCTATTACAACAACAACAACAACAATACTAACACATTTAACACTTTTAAAACCAACATTAAAACCAACAACGTATAAAGTTCAATAGAACTAACACATTTAACTAACAAAACTAAGTTAACACTTATTACAAGACCATTCCAAAACGGTCCAAAGTTCTATTGTCTAGTTCAAAGTATATAAAAGTACTCAATGACTGTTTCATTCTATATCATTATCATCACCGTCTGATGAATCTTCATTATCACGACGGTAATGAGAAGGGTCATTTCGTGGTGGACGAGAAGAACAATCACGGGGAGGACGGGAGGAACTAACACGGGGAGGACGGAAGGAACGCTCACGTTCAAGTTGAGCCTCTAGCGATGGCTCGCGAGACCGGGGAATCGGAAAAGCTCCAGAAGCTAGGAGAGATTTAAGCTGAGCTTGCATACCTTCGTACTGAGCTTGCATGCCTTGGTACTGAGCTTGCATGCTAACGTACAGAGCATCTCTAAGCCTTTCTCATTCATTGGATGCTTCTAGCTCGCTTGTGAGCTTTGTCACAGTCTCCCGCATAGTGGAGAGGCTCTCCCCATCAAGTTGCTCGGCTTGCGAGGAAGTTCCTATTCCTTGCATTCCACAGTGATAGCGGTGGAACTTCTTATTAGGAAGCCCGTATACCTTCCCATATTTTGCACCGCCAATCGCCTGCATGCATAGTCTTTCTGCATCCTCCTCCGAAATATGGATTGGCTCGCCCGACTCATTAGGTGGCTGACTGTGTATGAATTCCTCCATGTCAACTCTGAAGCGATCCTATAAGAAATTTTTTATTTAATTAGTATTTGAAAGATTATATTAGAGTATATCAGAATACCTAATGAAAAGAGAAGACTTACATGTACAGTCGATGATCGGTCGTCAACCCACCTTTCTGGATCAGTCTCTTTCTTTTTCTTGACAATATGAGTCTCCTTGAATAACTCATCTTGCTTCATTGGACGACCCAACTTCTTTTCCTGAAAATTCATAAATTATAGTTAATAAACAAAATAGATATACTTTGAAAATTAAAATAAATTAATATATTACGTACCAATATTCTTTTTATAGTCCCTTGGCTGATCGCACCTCCAGTGTGCAAGGAGCCTCCCTTCTCGGATGCACAGACTTTCTTTCCTTTTTCGCTCTTCTTTAAGAACTCCGCGGTAAGCCACTGCCTTTGCAAATCCCTCCAAAAATCGTCAAGCAACCAGTTAGGCTTCTGGTTGTACAGTCTAGCGTTGGAGAAACTATGCGACAACCGCTTCCGAGCCTTAAGATTAAAATTACGCGCCACCTCCGCGCTATAGCGGTGTTCCCATACACACTTGCTCTGTATTTCAAAAGTTAAATATTGTATGAAAATATCATAAATATAAATAATTGTAAAGCTTAAAAGAAAATTTATACCTTAAATTCATTGAAAATTTGCTCCTTCAGCGAGAATAGGAATTCGCTCCAACTCGTATAAGGGGCATCATAAAGCTTTCTGGTGGCACTGGTGATTATACTCATAGTAGTGTTACTCAAGATGAACCTGCAATTTAAAAAAAACACATTATTATATTAGTACAAACTGTACAAAACAATAAACGTAAAAATATCAAGTTGCTCTTACCCATAACCCTCAGGGACTATGATGATCCTGCCATACTTATTCGTATGCACCTCCTCGTCATCATTAGCATCATCGTCGGAAACAGGTACATTAGATGCATGTGTGGAAGGTGTAGGGGGGTCAGAGCTAGTATCTCACAGGCGAAGCCTGTAAGAGATGGAGCCGATGAGGAAGATGGATGTAATCCCTGTGACTGCGACATCGCGGGATCGACCGGAAGCTGCTGTGATATTGATGTCTCCGACCCCCGTGGATGTTGCACCAGTGGCTGTGGCACCATATCCTAAATGTTGAATCATATCCTAAAGACAATAAATAATTTAAATCTAACTAGACTAAATTCAACACTAATTAAACTAATTAGTTAATAAAATTATTTAACAAATCTAATTAAAACAAGACCTTAAACCCTAATCCTCAATAAATACAATGTTCAAAAAATTGAAACACTAAATCGAACAATAAACTACAATGTTTATACATATATAAACTATTTGTATAGATGTTCCATCTATACAAATAAAACAAGAACAAATTAATTTAGTTAATTCATATCCTAATCGTTTTTAGTTAATTATTCATATCCTAAAGGTTCAACTCATATCCTAAATGTTCAATTCATATCCAAAAGACAATACATAATTTAAATCTAACTAAACTAAATTCAACACTAATTAAACTAATTAGTTAATAAAATTATTTAACAAATCTAATTAAAACAAGACCTTAAACCATAATCCTCAGTAAAATACAATGTTCACATAGTTGAAACACTAAATCAAACAATAAACTACAATGTTGACATAATTGACACTAAAACTACAAAAAGATTCAAGATTCAAGTTCAAACTTACCTTTTTTTAAGGTGGAGAATGAGAGATAGGGTGATGGGGGGCATTAGTGGGTGGTCCGACGAGCAGTGGCGGCGACAAGGGGAGGTCCGGCGAGCAGTGGTTTGGCAGTGGGTGGGGGGCGGCAGTGGAAGTTACAGAGAAGGGGAGGGAGGGAAAGAGAGGAGAAGGGAAATTTCTGTGGAGATAATATGAAAAATGGGGGCTTTTGCATCAATACCCACTTTTTGAGCCACGTTTTAACTTATAAAATGTTTTTGTCTTTGTANAAAAAATTATTAGAAGCTTTAAATAATTATTTTATTTAACTAAAATTATTATAAATAATTATTCGCTAGGTAATTAATTTTAATAGATTATAATGGCATCTATGTAAAGTAATTTTTTAAGTTATATTTAAGTATATGACTAATTTAATACGCATACATAAATTATATTGTAATTGATGACCAATCTTATACATTAATAAGTACGAATAATTAATGAATTAATAAATCAATATAAATAATATAAATATAATCCGTTAACACTTTTGTAATACAAGAGATGAATACACTAAAATATACTCTAACATGCTATATATGGAGTTAAAATTGTACAACAAAGCGTACAATGTTAGTGTGTGTATATAACATTCATTCATCACTATGTTATAAGTTGATGAATCAATCGTACAACGAAGCGTATTATACATA
>ML354014.1:0-16289 GCA_005239505.1 Nicotiana paniculata | reverse complement strand
ATTCAATAGGAAATTTCTAGTTAACAGTTTTTTACCCGAAGAAAAGGAAAAGGTAATTTATACTTCCCTCTTTTTAATTTAAAATTTTTTTACACTAACTAAATTCAATTAATGCGTGGAACGGGAAATTTCTAAATTAACAGCTTTTTCTTGAAAGTAACTTAACTCTAACTGTAACGACCCGACCAATCGTTTTGAGTTCTAGCACGTCGTTCAGCGAGTTGAAGTCGTGAGCATCTCCGTTTCAGGTATTATGACCCGTGGGCGTGGTCGGAATTGAATTCCAGGAAGTTTAGAATTGATTTGGAAAGAAAATTCTCATTTCAGAAGCCTTAAGTTGGAAAAATCAACAAAGATTGGAATTTTGAGTAAACGATCTCCGAATAAGGATTTGAAGGTTCCAGCAGGTTCGTATGATGATTTCGGATTTCCGTGTATGTCCGGATCGGGTTTTGGATAACCCGGGAGCGTTTCGGCGTATATTATGGAAGTTAGCATTTTAGGAGGATTTCATGAATTTGGGCTTGAAGTGCATATCAGTGAGGTTGATGTGCGTTTGGGATTCCGAGTATGGGAATAGATCCGTGTAGTGATTCTGGAATTAGGAGCGCGATCAGAAGTGAATTTGGATGTCCGTAGATTATTTTGGAGTCATTTGGCTAAAGAGAGAAATTTGAAGGTTTTTGGGAAAATCCGGCCGGAAGTGGAAGTTTTGATATCGAGCTCGTAATGCGATTTCGAAAGTTCGAGCAGGTCCGTAATGTTGAATATGACTCGTGCGCAAAATTTGAGGTCAATCGGACGTGATTTGATAGGTTTCAGCATCACATGTAGAATTTTGAAATTCTAAGTTCTTAAAGAATTGGATGTGAGTGCGATTAGTGATTTCGGCGTTATTTGATGTGATTTGAGGCTTCGAGCAAGTCCGTGTTATCTTTTGGGATAGGATGGTATGATTGGACGGGGTCTCGGGGGCCTCGAGTGGATTCCGGGTGGTTAACGGATCAAAGTTGAAGTTGGAAAAAGGGCTGAAGCTGATGTCATCTGGTGTAACCGCACCTACAAGGCTTTGACTGCAGGTGCGGCATGGGCGCCGTAGGTGCGGCTTGGGCACCGCAGGTGCGAGAGTTGGCAGGTTTGGTTGGGGACCGCAGGTGCGATGGATTTTCCGCACCTGCCAAGCCGCATGTGCGGACAGTGGGGCGCATGTGAGATTTGGGCTGAAGTTGAGGAAAACTGCAAGTGCGGGAGATTTGGTCGCACCTGCGGGATCGCAGGTGCAGAGGAAGGACCACAGGTGCGGAAATCGACCTGGGCAGAATGTTTTAAAACAAGAAATTTGGTTCATTGTCTTCATTTTTCTCATTGCTTTGGCGATTCGGGAGGCTTCAAGAGAGCATTCCTTCATGCATTGTCAAGGTAAGTAAATTCCTCCCGTTTGTAAGTTAAATGCGAGATTATATGCATGGATTAGGCATGGATTAAAAAGTATAAATTTGGATTTTAGCCACGAATTGAGTATGAATATTTTAGTAAATTATATATTTGAGTTAGTAAGTCTATGGTTAGAATGTATCTTCGAGAAATTTTGAATTTCCGGGCACGTGGGCTCGAGGGCATTTTGATCATTTCTCCGAGCAGGGTTGAGAAAGTATATAATCTGAATTTATTGTGAGTAAATTTGGTGTTTTGATGTTAGTTTTGGTGTTTTGAGAGTGCGACGAAGTTTGAATGATATTATGGTATGTGTTGGTAACTTTGGTTGAGGTCCCGAGAGGCTCGTGATTTATTTCGGGTGATTAACGGGCATCATTGGACTGAAAAACACTGTTGTTTCTGGTGTTTTCACAGCTGAAGGTTGTTCACTGTGATCGCGTAGGTAGGTGTCCGATCGTGTAGGTTTAAAATGGACCAGGGTGAATTTGTTCAGTGCCATCGCAGAAAAAGGGTCGCGATCGCATAACTTTGGGGGTCAGTTCAGTGCGATCGCGTGGGGTTCATCGCGATCGCGTAGAGGAAAACCAGGCGCGTGGGGATGAGGTCAATTGGTCTTCGCGATCGCGTGCATTGGGTCATGACCGCGTGAGGTTGGACTGCTGCAAACCGCGATTGCGTGGCTAAGTTTGCGATCGCGGAGAGGAAATCGCTAGGCTTATTTAAATGAACCCTTCTAGACTCCGATGTAAGAACACTTTTATGTAAAAATTTCTGAGTTTCGGGATGTGGGCCCGGGGGTGGGGTTTTGATTAAATTCGGGTTTTTGAGCTAAATTGATATTTTTCGATTGGGATTCACACCTTAAGCATAATTTGATGATAAAAACCTGAACTTGGTAGATTTGGAGCACTCAGAGGCCGGATTTAGCGGCAAAGGCACTGCGGAATAGTTTTTAACCGGTTTTGAGGTAAGTAACGTTTCCAAACTTGGTTCTGAGGGTTCGAAACCCCGAGCTAAATGATTTATGACTATTGTTGAGGTGATGCACATGCCAAGTGACGAGCGTGCGGGCGTGCACCATGTATTTGTGGCCTGGATTATCCCGTGGCCCCGCTTAGTGATTATTCCGTGATGATATTTGTGCATCTATTAATGTGGTAATTGTGAACATGTTAGAAATCGTGTTACATGTAAATGCTAGGCTTCATGCCGAAAATACTGAGACCCAAGTGGTCGTATATTGCTGTCTCATGTTACGATTATTTGATGTCATATACTCAGTCATGTTATAGAATATCATTTCATGTCTCTAACTCAGTATTGTTAATTACATGCGTACTTATCATTGTTTCGGGCTGATGAAGGCATTTGTGATCCATGTGAGTGAGACTGAAGAGTAATGACTGAGAGAGGCCGAGAACCTATTATTGAGACAGTTATGAGAATGGACTACACACTGCAGGGATATTTAAATCATTCCTTCTTTGGCTTGATATGGCGCTTGGGACACTAGGGCCCCTCCGGAGACTTTACACCCCCAGTAAGCACAGATATTGAGGGATGTATCTTTCCTAGGCATGGATCTTGTCCGAAGTGATGAGGGATGGATTTTCCCTGTGCATGGATCTTGTCCGAAGCTGATGTTATGAGAGGGATGGATCTTCCTTGGATATGGAAATTGTCCGAGTGTTGTATTCCGTAGATGGATCTTCTCCGTGGGGGCTGGACTGGCCTTTTTCCTCAGTACATAGTGACTACGGTCACCGGTGTTTATGCATATTCCGGGATGGAACTTCCCTGGGCCTGAGAGCCATATATAGTACTGAGTGGACTTCTGTGGGAGAGCTGTGAGCACTATGTGCATATCCATACTTGTTTCATAGCATATATTTTATGATGGCATGTAGAGTATACTTGGCATATTTTCTCATCCTGATAAATTGTTAACATGTCTAAATTCTGCATAATATTTATTGTAACGAAATTGAGGTTTTGTCTGTCACTACCTCTCAGCCCATAGTTTGGGTTCGTTACTTCTGAGTTGGTGTACTCACGTTACCCCCTGCACCTTGTGTGCAGATCCAGGTACATCGGGATCCGGTAGCGAATTTTGAGCAACAGTCAGAGTTTCTAGTGGAGTTGTCGAGGTAGCAGCTGACGATTGCGACCTCGCCTTCTCTTTCTTTATTCCACCTATTGCATTTATGTTGAGACAATGTTGTCCATTTCTCCTTTTCTTTGTTTATGTTTTAGTAGATCATGAATGAGTGACACCGGATCCGGGGATTGGAGGTTTAAATTTAGTTTTTCAAATATTGTTTTTAAATTTCAGATTCTTAGTTTTATTAATAAATTCGTTTAAAATCACATTTTTACTGGGAATTGAATTCAGCTTAGTTAAATAAGGAGGCTTGCCTGGTTCCACGACATGCGCCATCACGACTCTGGGATTGGGTTGTGACAACCTCTCCTNTTGAATTTAGCTTATGTAAATAAGGAGGCTTGCCTGGTTCCACGACATGCGCCATCACGACTCCGGGATTGGGTCGTGACAACCTCTCCTAGGTTAGACGAGCGACTTACTGAGTACACGTTGTTTTTGTACTCATGCTACACTTGCTGTGTATTTTATTGCACAGGTACTTTCATAGCAATGTGGAGGATTCGAAGACTTAGGCAAGTTGCATCATCCGAAGGCGATCCGCAGCTGACATAGTCTCCTTCATACTGTATTTATTAATTTTAAATTTCCTTGTCCAGTTGTATTCCGGATAGGCTTTGTTATGATTGTATAAATTCTTAGAAATTGCTCATGTACTTGTGACACCGGGTTCTGAGATATGTATTGGGAATAATGGTTTAAGTGAAATCTTTAGATCACTGTTTTTAAATAATAGAATTTTATTTGGAGTCGTATTTGATTTACGAAAGTTTATTTATTTGATTATGAAATGCAAGGAAAGGTAACGGTTTCGAAAATGTTATAACATGAATGTATTTCAACTAATTAAGGATTTGGCTTGCCTGATAGTGGTGTCTGACGCCATCACGACCTATGGATTTTGGATCGTGACAACATGGTATCAGAGCACTTGGTTCCCGTAGGTCTCACGAGTCATGAACAAGTCTAGTAGAGTGTTGCGGATCGGTACGGAGATGTCTGTACTTATCATCGAGAGGCTACAAGACAGTTCAGAGTACTTCCCTTCTTGATTCCTCATGGTGCCAGTTGATTCTTTTGAGGCTTATGCCTATGTTCATTCCTACTCAATCTTACACGTTGCAAAGAGCTTGCTATGGATTGGGAATTTGAGGAATGGAAATGGTGTTGTGAATGTAATTCGAGATGCTTCCATATGTAATTGGTTGTCGTTGTTGTTATGGACCTACAAAAGGGTAATATGTTGTTTTAGCTCAGTAGCTGTATTTCTGGGAGCCTTAAGGTTGTGCTCGGGTAGCGATGAGGTTTTAAATTGATTGTCGCGGTGTCGAGATGATAATAGGAACGTAGCCCATATGTTGGGGGTGATGAATGGTTTGAAGGGAGGTATTCTCAGAGTGTGATTTCCAGATTTCGGTGTATTAATTCCGGTAAAGGAAAGGCATTTGGGTTATGAATGGTCCGGTTCGGGTTGATAAAGTAGTAAGACTTGGTGTCTTCAATTGAGGTGGGATATGCACCTGTGACGTGTAGTAGCTTTCATTGATCGAATGGAATATGTTAACATTGGTGGTTCTATGTTTTCTTCAGTTGCGTGGGGTCCGAGTATTGACAAGGAGTATTGAAGAAAGCGGTTGGCATAGATCGTGTGGTGCGGTGATTCAGTACCGGGTAAGGGTTGGTAATGAAAGAAACTAGAGAAAGATGATCTTCGGAGATCTTGAAGTCGTGGTGATCTGCTGGTTTGAGAGCTACAGAGAATGGTCCTAAAGTGAGGCTATGCGGTGGTTCCATCTCTAGGAGGCTAGGTTTAAGAAACGGAAGTCGAGCAGTCGCAAAGTGGGGGAGCGACATCATAGCTTGGAATTTAAAGATATTGTCGCACATTTAATGGATGTCCATGAGGAGCGGACAGACTAGTAAAGTTGGTAAATGAAGCAGGGCGTAGGATGAGGTATTGAAGTTGTAGAGAGCCTGCATTTCAGCGTCGTTGGGAGGTGTCCGTGGGTGATTTCCACAGGTGGGTTTTCTTCTGTGAATAGGTTAGCGATGGCGGGATTGGCATGTCCTGGTGAAGGGTTCTAGTGGCTATTCGGTCGGAGGCGGAATGTGTGAATGATGCTAGAGAATTTGAGTATTTAGGGAGTGCTAGCAAGAAGATTTGGAAGAATTGGACGGATTGGTTGAGCAAGGTCGTGTTATCAAAGGAGGAAGGATCTCAGTAGGGTCTAGAGGGGTGCAAGGAGTAGCTTCGGGTTAAGTGGGGGAGTCCCACCATCTACAGTTGGGTTGTAGGATTGTCTTTGCATAGGGTTGAGGATTTTGGGCGTGTTGGCAAGTTATTTCAGCTAAGAAAAAAGGAGTAAAATGGTAATTATGCGTGGGATTTGACTAATATGTGCAAAAGTTGGAACTGTCGGATCAGGATTAGGCTTTGGAAGATTAAGAATTTATGCTTAAGGCATGGGCGAGTTGTAAGGATAATGACTCAGTCACGTGTTTCATTGAAAAAGGTGTTCCTGTGCTAGGAGAGCCTTGGAGTTGGGTGTATTCGGGGCCAGTCAGAGTGGGTGACTCTTAATAGCGGTCCTAGTGAGCTCGAAGGTAAGAAGGCGGCGTTTATGGATTTCAGGCAGCAGTATGATCGAGAGTCGAGCTTTTACAGAGTGATCTCTTAGAAAAAAATGAGGATGGTTGGAATTTTCTATGATATATGTCAGCATGAAAGATGATATTGGATGAGTGAGAGAAATGGACTCCGGATTGAAGAAAAGATTATCAGAAGGGTATGAGACAGGTTGCGGGATTTAGGCAGCATAGTCTCGTGAATCAAGGTCACTCGGGAAGCGTGAGGGTTGAGTTTGCTATGGGTTGAGGGAAGTTGTTATTTTTCCTGAGGCAATTGATGATGATTAAAAAAAAATAGATTGATTATCCATGGTTGAAATTGTGCATTTGCGGCAATGATTGGATCCTTTGATTTGATTTGGTTATGCATGAGGTTTGTTCCGGTGTGTGCGGGGCTTGTCGGCCATCGTAACGGATCTCATGTGGGAACATTTGAGTTCTATGGCCTATCAGGTGTAGGCGGACTCCGGAAGGGTTATGGTGGTATAGGCTACTATTTAAGAATTTGCATGATTGGGTGATAATGAGAATTCACTCGTGTGTTGAGATGGTACCCTTGAATTGAGTTAAGTAAAAGGTTTCTATATGATGAAGTGTTTGCCTTATTGGTGGTTCAGAAGTCATGATGGAATTCTTGCGCTACCCCATGTTGGTATGTTAAGTGCGGAAGTTATATGTAACTGGGAGTAAGAATCGAGATTTAGGTCCGATGTTTATAAGGATGTCATGAGCTCGGGAGAGCAAGACAAAGTGATTTGAAAGTTCAGAGTAAGCTGATGTTATCTTCAGTGTCACCCGAGATTGATATTCAGTGAAAGAGGCTTTGTACCCTAGTCATGGGTTGTTGATGTATTTTGCGGAGTTAGTGTGGGCGGTGTTATGGATGGGCAGACTTGTTGTCTTGTGTGGAAGGTCATGGGAGCATGACCGCGAAAAGATTGCATAAAGTGTGATTTGTAGTCACTTGATGGAATTCAGATTTGGACAGAGTATAAAGAAGTGCATTATTACTTAATTGAGTATTTATGCCTGGAGGGCGTTCGGTTAAGTTGATTATGGATTATGGGGTGTTAGTCCCGGTGATGATGGTTGTTCTTGTGTATTATGAGAAAAGGTGGGTTAATATGGACTCAGGCAAAAGCTAATAGCTACGTTTGTTGCGATCGAGGTGGCTCGATGTTTGTGGATGGATTTAAATATGATTATGGGATCCGTATGAGCCAGGCATGTCCCTTTCAGTGGAGATCCTTTCACGAAAAGATATTAGAACAGCGGGTGTTATTCCGTCTTCGTCGAATTTATGTGTTATTGTGATTGTGCAAATACGAGTTGCGAAACGGCTTTGATATTTTCTTATGTGTTGAGGTCCCGCATAGCGGGGACATTATATGTGCAGGATAGCTCTTGAGACCCAGAGTATATATATATATATATATATATATATATATATATATATATATATATATATATATATATATATATATATATATATATATATATATATATATATATATATATATGGCACCTCAGTTGTGCTTGAGTTTTGTAGCCTATGGCTTTATCCGTCTCCCTAGGATGGTATTTTGATGAGAAGGTTTGATATGTATTTATTTTCTTGTGATTTATTTCTTATCTTCTGGTAAGAATTCGTATTAGTTGCGTGAGCTGAATAGTTCCGTCCTGTGTCATTTCTTACTATCATGTTCGAGTTATGGCCTATTGGGCGATGTGGTATCATGTGAGGTTATTAGTTATGTTCAAGATAGTTTGTTGTCTGAGTAGTTCGTACTGGGTGAGACGAGATTATCGGACCAGGGATCGGTACGATAAGGTTATGTGAAGTGTATATTAAAGAACAAATACCATCATTCAGGTTCATAATGAAAGTGACAATTCTAGTCAAGATGCGGTATTCAAGGATTTGTTACCTCTGCAGTTGAGTATGAATTTCTGCACATTTCCTCGTTGTGGTAGTATCGTTAGCATTTTAGCAGGGTGCATTTATATTTGTTATGAGGTGCGTTGGGAGCATCAGATTCGTGGACCTTGGCTATTAAGGTTCAGGGAGCGTCATTGTGGTCAGATGATGAGTTATGCGGTGCATGGTGCCGATTCAGGAAAGGTATGCAGTTATGATCTAGTGTATCGTGTGCTAGTTGATGCAATGCTTATATATATTGAAACTAGGCCTGGCTAGAGAAATTTCATGTGTTTAAATGAATTCTGATGGATGGATCTTCCCTGGGCATGAATCTTTTCCGAAGTGATGAGGGATGGATTTTCCCTAGGCATGGATCTTGTTCGAAGCTGATGTTATTAGAGGGATGGATCTTCCCTGGATATGGAAATTGTCCGAGTGTTGTATTCCGGTGATGGATCTTCTCCGTGGGAGGTGGACTGGCCTTTTTCCTCAGTACATAGTGACTACGGTCACCGGTGTTTATGCATATTCCGGGATGGAACTTCCCTGGGCCTGAGGGCCATATATAGTTTTGGGTGGACTTCTGTGGGAGAGCTGTGAGCACTATGTGCATATCCATACTTGTTTCATAGCATATATTTTATGATGGCATGTAGAGTATACTGGCATACTTGATATATTTTCTCATCCTGATAAATTGTTAACATGTCTAAATTATGTATAATATTTATTGTAACTAAATTGAGGTTTTGTCTGTCACTACATCTCATCCCATAGTTTGGGTTCGTTACTTTTGAGTTGGTGTACTCACGTTACCCTCTACACCTTGTGTGCAGATCCAGGTACATCTGGATCTGGTAGCGGAGTTTGAGCAACAATCAGAGTTTCAAGTGGAGTTGTCGAGGCAGCACCTGACGATCGCGTTCGCGACCTTGCCTTCTCTTTCTTTATTCCACCTATTGAATTTATGTTGAGACAATGTTGTCCATTTCTCCTTTTCTTTGCTTATGTTTTAGTAGCTCATGGCTGAGTGACACCGGATCCGGGGATTGGAGGTTTAAATTTAGTTTTTCAAATATTGTTTTTAAATTTCCGATTCTTAGTTTTATTAATAAATTCGTTTAAAAATCACATTTTTATTGGGAATTGAATTCAGCTTAGTTAAATAAGGAGGCTTGCTTGGTTCCACGACAGGCGCCATCACGACTCCGGAATTGGTCATGACAACCTCTCTGAGGTTAGACGGGCGATTTACTGAGTACACATTGTTTTTGTACTCATGCTACATTTGCTATGCATTTTATTGAACAGGTACTTTCATAGCAATGTGGAGGATTCAGAGACTTAGGCAAGCTGCATCATCTGGAGGTGATCCGCAGCTGACACAGTCTCCTTCATACTGTATTTATTCATTTAAATTTTCTTGTCCAGTTGTATATCGGGCAGGCTTTGTTATGATTGTATAAATTCTTAGAAATTGCTCATGTACTTGTGACACCGGGTTCTGAGATATGTATTGGGATATAATGGTTTAACTAAAATCTTTATTATTTTATTTGCTGTCGTATTTAATTTATGAAAGTTTATTTATTTGATTATGAAATTAAAGAAAAGGTAACAGTTTCGAAAATGTTAAAACATGAATGTATTTCAACTAATTAAGGATTTGGCTTGCCTGATAGTGGTGTCCGACGCCATCACGACCTATGGATTTTGGGTCGTGACAACATGGTATCAGAGCGTTAGGTTCCCGTAGGTCTCACGAGTCATGAGCAAGTCTAGTAGAGTCTTGCGGATCGGTACGGAGATGTCTGTACTTATCGTCGAGAGGCTACAAGACTGTTAGGAGTACTTCCCTTCTTTATTCCTCATCGTGCGAGTTGATTCTTTTGAGGCTTATGCCTATGTTTATTCCTACTCAATCTTACGCGTCGTGAAGCGCTTGCTATGGATCGGGAATTTGAGGAATGGAAATGGTGTTGTGAATGTAATTCGAGATGCTTCCATATGTAATTGGTCGTGGTTGTTGTTATGGCCCTACAAAAGGGTAATATGTTGTTTCAGCTCAGTAGCTGTACTTCTGGGAGCCTTAAGGTTGTGCTCGGGTAGCGATGAGGTGTGCAATTAATTGTCGAGCAGTGTCAAGATGATGATAGGAATGATTCCCGTATGTTGGGGGTGATGAATGGTTTGAAGGGAAGTCTTCTCAGAGTGTGATTTCGAGATTTCGGTGTATTAGTTCCGGTAGAGGAAAGGTATTTGGGTTATGAATGGTCTGGTTGGGGTTGATAAAGTAGTAAGACTTGGTGTCTTCAATTGAGGTAGGATATGCACATGTTACGTGTAGTCGCTGTCATAGATCGAATGTAATGTGTTAATTTTGGCGGTTCTATGTTTTATTCGGTTGCATGGGGTCCGAGTATTGAGAAGGAGTATTGAAGAAAGCAGTTGGCAGAGATCGTGTGGTGCGGTGGTTCAGTACCGGGTAAGGGTTGGTAATGAAGGCAACTAGAGAAAGATGATCTTCGGAGATCTTGAAGTTGTGGTGATCTGCTGGTTTGAGAGCTACAGAGAATGGTCCTGAAGTGAGGCTAGGCGGTGGTTCCATCTCTAGGAGGCTTGGTGTAAGAAGCGGAAGTCGAGCAGTCGCAAAGTGGGGGAGTGGCATCATAGCTTAGAATTTGAAGGTATTGTCGCACATTTAATGGATGTCCATGCGGAGCGGACGGACTAGTAAAGTTGGTAAATGAAGCAGGGCTTAGGATGGGGTATTAAAGTCGTAGAGAGCGTGCATTTCAGCGTCGTTGGAAGGTGTCCGCGGGTGATTTCCACAGGTGGGTTATCTTCTGTGAATAGGTTAGTGATGGCGGGATTGGCATGTCTCGGTTAAGGGTTCTAGTGGCTATTCGGTCGGAGGCGAAATGTGTGAATGAGGCTAGAGAATTAGAGTATTTAGGGAGCGCTAGCAAGAAGATTTGGAAGAATTGGACGGATTGGTTGAGCAAGGTTGTGTTATCAAAGGAGGAAGGATCTCAGTAGGGCCTAGAGTGGTGCAAGGAGTAGCTTCAGGTTAAGTGGGGGAGTCCCACCATCTACAGTTGGGTTGTAGGATTGTCTTTGCATAGGGTTGAGGATTTTTGGCGTGTTGGCAAGTTATTTCACCTAAGAAAAAAAGGAGTAAAATGATAATTGTGCGTGGGATTTGACAAATATGTTCAAAAGTTGGCACTGTCGGATCAGGATTAGGCTTTGGAAGATTCAAAATTTATGCTTAAGGCATGGGCGAGTTGTAAGGATAGTGACTCAGTCACGTGTTTCATTGAAAAAGGTTTTCCTGTGCTAGGAGATCCTTGGAGTTGAGTGTATTCGGGTCCAGTCAGAGTGGGTGACTCTTAATAGCGGTCCTAGTGAGCTCAAAGGTCAAGAAGGTGGCGTTTAAGGATTTCAGGCAGCAATATGATCGACAATCGAGCTTTTGCAGAGTGATCTCTGAGAAAAAAATGAGGATGGTTGGAATGTTCTATGATATGTTTCAGCATGCAAGATAATATTGGAGGAGTGAGAGAAATAGAATTCGGATTGAAGAAAAGATTATCAGAAGGGTATGAGACGGGTTGCGGGATTTAGGCAGCATAGTCTCGTGAATCAAGGTCACTCGGGATGAGTGAGGGTTGAGTTTGCTATGGGTTGAGGGAAGTTGTTATTGTTCCTGAGGAAATTAATGATGATTAAAAGAAGATAGATTGATTAGCCATGGTTGAAATTGCGCATTTGCGGTAATGAATGGATCCTTTGATGTGATTTGGTTATGCATGAGGTTTGTGCCTGTGTGTGCAGGGCTTGTTGGCCGTCGTAGCGGATCTCACGTGGGAAGATTTGAGTTCTATGGCCTGTCAGGTGTAGGCGGACTCCGAAAGGGTTATGGTGGTATAGGCTACTATTTAAGAATTTGCATGATTGGGTGATAATGAGAATTCACTCGTGTGTTGAGATGGTACCCTTGAATTGAGTTAAGTAAAAGGTTTCTATATGATGAAGTGTTCGCCTTATTGGTGGTTCAGAAGTTATGATGGAATTCTTGCGCTACCCCATGTTGGTATGTTAAACGGGAAGCAGTATGTAACTGGGAGTAAGAATTGAGATTTAGGTCTGATGTTTATAAGGATGTCATGAGCTCGGGAGAACAATACAAAGTTATTTGAAAGTTCAGAGTAAGCTGATGTTATCTTCAATGTCACCCAAGATTGATATTTAGTGAAAGAGGGTTTGTACCCGTGTCATGGGTTCTTGATGTGTTTTGAGGCCTTAGTGTGGGCGGTGTTATTGATGGGCAGACTTGTTGCCTTGTGTGGAAGGTCGTGGGAGCATGACCGCTAAAAGATTGCATAAAGTGTGACATGTAGTCACTTGATGGAATTCAGATTTTGACAGAGTATAAAGAAGTGCGTTATTGCTTAATTGAGAATTTACGCCTGGAGGGCGTTCGGTTAAGTTGATTATGGATTATGGGGTGTTAGTCCCGGTGATGATGGTTGTTCTCGTGTATTGTGAGAAAAGGTGGGTTAATATGGACTCAGGCAAAAGCTAATAGTTAAGTTTGTTGCGAGCTAGGTGTCTCTATGTTTGTGGATGGATTTAAATATGATTATAGGCTCCGTATGAGTTAGGCATGTCCCTTTCAGTGGAGCTCCTTTCACGGAAAGATATTAGAACAACGGGTGTTATTTCATCTTCGTCGAATTTATGTGTTACTGTGATTGTGTCGTACGAGTTGCGAAACGACTTTGATAATTTCTTATGTGTTGAGGTCCCGCGTAGCGGGGACGTTATATGAGCAGGTTAACTCTTTAGACCCAGAGTGTATGTATGTATATATATTATATATATATATATATATATCGCACTTCAGTTGTGCTTGAGTTTTGTAGCCTATGGCTTTATCAGTGTCCCTAGGATGGTATTATGAACTTAGCGTGCTCGTGATTGATATTCAGTAATTCGTAACAGTGAGTAAATCAGCTCTTTATATATATCTTCTTATATAAATTTTATGTGTGGATCGGGTGGCACGTCGCCACGAGTATGTTATTCGTATCGGGTTCCACGCCGCAACAATGCGATGATGAGAAGGGTTAATATATATTTATTTTCTTGTGATTTATTTCCTATCTTCTAGTAAGAATTCGTATTAGTTGCGTGAGCTGAATAGTTCCGTCCTAAGTCATTTCTTAATATCATGTTCGAGTTATGGCCTATTGGGCAATATGGTATCATGTGAGGCTGTTGGTCATGTTCAGGATGGTTTGTTGTCTGATCAGTTCGTACTGGGTGAGACGAGATTATCGGACCAGGGATCGGTACGATAAAGTTATGTGAAGTGTATATTAAAGAACAAATACCATCATTCAGGTTCATAATGAAAGTGACGATTCTAGTCAAGATGAGGTATTCAAGGATTTGTTACCTCTGCAGTTGAGTATGAATTTATGCACATTTCCTCCGTTGTGGTGGTATCGTCAGCATTTTAGCAGGGTGTATTTATATTTGTTATGAGGTGCGTTGGGGGCATCAGATTCGTGGACCTTGGCTATTAAGGTTCACGGCGCGTCATTGTGGTCAGACGATGAGTTATGCGGTGCATGGTGCCGATTCAACAAGGGTATGCAGTTATGATCTAGTGTATCGTGTGCTAGTTAACGCAGTGCTTATATATATTGAAACTACGCCTGGCTAGAGAAATTTCAGGTGTTTAAATGAATTCTGACCTTATTATATAGATAAACAAGGAATCTCCAGATTTGATCAAGCTATTATGCTCGACTGGGTTTTGGTAGCACGGGCAGGTGCTCGAGATGTTAAACAGTGATTTCAGGTAACTCGTGAGCAGTTCTTAGCACGTTCGAGGACGAACGTCGGTTTAAGTGGGGGAGAATGTAATGACCCGACCGGTCATTTTGATTTCTAGCGCGTCGTTCAGCGGGTTGAAGTCGTGAGCAACTCCGTTTCAGGTATTATGACCCGTGGGCGTGGTCGGAATTGAATTCCAGGAAGTTTAGAATTTATTTGGAAAGAAAATTCTCATTTCAGAAGCCTTAAGTTGGAGAAATCAACTTAGATTGGAATTTTGAGTAAACATCTCTGAATCAGGATTTGAAGGTTCCAGCAGGTTTGTATGATGATTTCGGACTTGGGTGTATGTCTGGATCAGGTTTTGGATAACTCGGGGGCATTTCTGCGTATATTATGGAAGTTAGCATTTTAGGAGTATTTCATGAATTTGGGCTTGAAGTGCATATCAGTGAGGTTGATGTCCGTTTGGGATTCCGAGTCTGGAAATAGCTCTGTGTGGTGATTTTGGAATTGGGAGCGCGATCGGATGTGAATTTTGATGTCCGTAGGTCATTTTGGAGTCATTTGGCTAAAGAGAGAAATTTGAAAGTTTTTGGGAAAATCCGGCCGGAAGTGGAAGTTTTGATATCGAGGTTGGAGTGCGATTCCGGAAGTTGGAGCAGGTCTGTAATGTTGAATATGACTTGTGCACAAAATTTGAGGTCAATCGGATGTGATTTGATAGGTTTCAACATCGGATGTAGAAGTTTGAAATTCTAAGTTCTTAAAGAATTGGATTTGAGTGGGATTCGTGATTTCGGCATTGTTTGATGTGATTTGAGGCTTCGAGCAAGTCCGTGTTATGTTTTATGATAAGATGGTATGATTGGACGGGGTCTCGGGGGCCCCAGGTGGATTCCGGGTGGTTAACAGATCAAAGTTGAAGTTGGAAAAAGTGCTGAAGCTGCTGTCATCTGGTGTAACCGCACCTGCTAGGCTTTGACCGCAGGTGCGAGAATGGGTAGGCTTTGTTGGGGACCGCAAGTGCGCTGGATTTTTCGCACCTGCAAAGCTACAGGTGCGGATAGTGGGGCGTATGTGTGATTTAGGCCGAAGTTGAGGAAAATCGCAGGTGAGGGAGATTTGGTTGCACCTGCGGGATCGTAGGTGCGCAGGAAGGACCGCAGATGCGGAAATCGACCTGGACAGAATGTTTTAAAACAAGAAATTTTGTTCATTGTCTTCATTTTTCTCATGGCTTAGGTGCTTTTGGGAGGCTTCAAGAGAGGATTCCTTCATGCATTGACAAGGTAAGTAAATTCCTCCCGTTTGTAAGTTAAATACGAGATTAAATGCATGGATTAGGCATGGAAATTGGTAGGAAATTGGGGTTTTTGAAGAAAAACCTAGAAAATGTAAATTTGAATTTTAGCCACGAATTGAGCATGAATATTTGGATAAATTATATATTTGAGTTAGTAAGGTTATGGGTAGGATGTATCTTCGAGAAATTTCCGATTTCCGGGCACGTGGGCCTGAGGGCATTTTGATAATTTCTCCAAGCAGGGTTGGGAAAGTATATAATCTGAATTTGTTGTGAGTATTAGGATGAATTTTCATTACTTTGTCATTTATGTGGTAGTTTCGGAGCGTTATGCATCCGTTAGAGTCATCGGAAGGGCTTGGAAGCCAGTGTTGGAATTTCAGAGCGAGGTAAGTCTCCTTTGTAACTTTGTGAGGGGGAATCGTCCCCCTAGGTGAATTAATTCAGTACATGCTATTATCTTCGGGGGCTACGTATCCGTGCGTAGCTACTATTATGCCATGTTCGGGTAGCCTAGGACCCACAAGCATGCTTTATGTGGGTACCTGTAACCCTACCTGTAATATTATCTGCTGATATGACCAAAACATAACTGAATGTTTAAAAGAAAGCTAGAGTTCATATTGTTAACCTTCTAAAAAGAGAATTGTTTCCGCTGTGAATATATGTGTACCTGGACTGGGTTGTATTATGGAGTAGCACTAAACTTGTCAAATGATTTTAAAAAACAAAGATTTCAAAACATGTATTTCATGTTTCTTTTAATAAAGATTTTACAACTTTCTTGAGAGAAATTATTTTCTTGATGAAATACAAATTTATTACGTGGATATGTATAACTTTGGGTACCTGAGTCGCTTGACTGATTCGCGAGCAGGAAGAACCTGTATTTTTTTATGTACTCATATGAGCACCTGAGTCGCGTATATGATTCGCGAGCAGGCTAGCCGTATTATGTTAACCGCGTCGCATGACCGATTCGCGAGCGG
>MDKI01074181.1:0-12687 GCA_005239505.1 Nicotiana paniculata | reverse complement strand
AGTTGCATCCTTGATTTTATTTTGGCTTGATTAGATAACAATTAGAGTGATTTAGCAAGTAGTTTACACAAGTCCTTGTGGGTTCGACATTCGATTTAACATTATATTACTTGCTACGATCACGTATACTTGCGTGGGCGTTTACTACCAACAAGGTGCCTTCTTGAAATGTGAATTATGAGTCACTTTAACCAAGACTCTTTGGGCTGCCACGTTTGAGGTTCAAGATCTTATCCAAAATATATTAATTACTTAATTAGCTTAATTACTTAATCAATCTCTCACAAAAAATCTATAATTACCCAATTATCCACATAATTGAGAATTATCTCAAATTACTTAAAATACTACTCACTTTTAAAACACTTATATACCTTACTATCATGGTCATGTGGTACCTTGTATGGTACTAGTCCATAAATACTGGGTATTTTAGCTCGGACCGTATTTTATCCCAAATTGTCAACTTTGACGAAACTCATTTTCTTTCGATTCACTTACCCTCTCACCTTCACAAATTTACTTATCACTTGTTTGAAATAACATAATACTTATGATTCCAAAATAATCTCATTCCCGAACTTACGTCGATTAACTTATGATGAAACTTTAACGTACAAAAATGCAGAATATAACATCTCATTTCCGAGCTTTCATTAATTTACTTATGGCATAGTTTCACGTACGAAAACATCACCCGGAGGGTGCATCCTCACTTCCGACTTTAAGATCGAGAAAACTTCATCGTTCCCTGGTCGATGCGAGCCAATGTCGAGGTATATGTGCTCGATAACTGAGAACTTCCTTAAGCAGGTGAAGAACTGCAACTGGGAAGGCAAAGAGGTGGTGATTCCGGCCCTCGAAGAAGACATCACTACTCATGTGGAAGGATTTCTGAGTGTTTACACTTACCTTTTCACACTGGGCCCCCTCGATCCTATAATCGTCGATTTCTGCCGCAAGTATCAAATAACCCTAGGTCAAATCCATCCCTCTTTTTGGCGGATTGTCATTCTGCTCTGATTTTTTGCGAGCAAAGTCGAGGGGATGCCTTTCACCCTCGACCACCTCATCAGGTTGTACAACCCTCGTCTCTATCAAGGCGGGTAAATAAAACTTCAGCGTCGGGCTACCAAGGTACTGTTCTCGAGCATAGATAAGGACAAGGATCAGCTGGATGGGCTGATTTGTTCGAGTGAGGACATCCGACCTAATCCCGGCCAAGAAGATGCCATTCCCCGAGAAATGGAATGTGAAGTGTAAGTACAATCCCACTGTTAGCTTCCATTATTGTTTTGTTCCCTTCACTTCTTCTCATCAATATCATTTTCCATGATGTAGCGGTTGCTTGGATGCCCGATGGAATTCCTAACCTCGAGAGCTTGGTTCGGGAACTGGCCTTGATTTCTTCGTACGCTGAACGCGCATGGCGCGATTTAGAAAAGGGCCGATGGGAGGCCAAAAATCATGGTAGTCCCCTTTCACGTATTTGATGATTTTTTTAAAATGTCTCTTCCACACTCACTTAGTTCCCTTTCATACAGGCCTTGGCAAAGATGCTGTCATGAGGCCCCCGTCTGGTGAGGATGAGACTTCGACCCCGGTCCCGAAACCGGCGAAGGACAAAAAGAGGAAAAGGACTTCAACCTCTGAGGATCCAAAGCCCAAGAAAAATCCGGCTCGTAAGCCGAAGAAAGACATTGTCGCCTTGCCTGCGGAGGTACTTCGATGCCTAAGGGAGGAAGAAGAAGAAGAAGACGTTGGCTCCGAACTAGTGGCCCAAGTGAAGAGGAACACCGAGGCCCCAAAGGCTCGAGCCGAGGGGGTCTTGAAAAAGGACTCGGGAAAAGTCCTCGAGTTGTTGAAGACTGAAGATGCCTCCCACCGAAATGATCAAATGACGGGTATGTCTGAAGGGGCCAGCTCCGAGGCCCTTTGAAATGAAGAGAACACCCCAAGTGACCCACTTAAGGCAATAAAAATTGGATACTCGCTGACTCTCCCTACATTTTCTGAGGAGGCAATTCGGGAGGCCCAAGCTATGAGGACTCTTGATGTAGAAGGAGCCCACGGAGGTGAGGACCCCTTTCGTGGTTACTTTACTGGGGTCGACGATGCTACCGACCTAAGTGATTTGGAGATTTCCAGGAAGGACTCGAGCGAAGCATCAAGTCTCTTCGATGAGGCTCAAAAAACCCTGAATTGGTAAGCCTCAACTCCCCTCGTCGATATCACACTTATGTTTATTTCTTCTTTTCCTGTCTAATTTCCTTTCTTCTTTCTGTATAGGCCTTAGCACTCTATCAGGAGGCATTTTCCAAATCCGGAGCAGAGCTGAGCCGATGTGAGGCCGATCTTCAAGGGCTCACGGAGGAGAGAAATTCCCTCAAACTTCTTAGCGGGCAAAAAGAAGAAGAGATCAAGGACCTACGAGCCGAGTTGGCCACGACTCACAAAGAACAGACCGACCTGATTGAGCAGGTAATGAAAATATTAGAAGCTCATGGCATCAGTTTGGGGACGATGGCTAACACTTCAATCTCACAAGTTCAACAGAAGGCCGAGAGGATCGAGTAGTTCCGTGAGGAGGTAAATATAATGAAGGCGAAGACCTTGGGGTGGAAACAAAATATGGACTGCCTTGCTTCAAAGAAGGAAGCTGCTCAAGCCTAATTTTCATCGGGCGAAAGTCATCTTTAAGGTATGAAGCAGAAGAGCTCGTCTCAACCAAAGAAAATAGAAGAGCTCGAGGATCGGTTGGCGATCAAACTTGCAAAGGCCAAATCTGAGGCTGAAAAGTCTAAGGCCGATGCGGAGGCGATCGTGGCCGTCTACCGATCCGATGTTGAAGCTGCTCAAGACCAAGCAAAAGAGACTGTCGAGGCTGCCCAAACTCGAGCACAATCGATTGCCGAACTCGCCAAGTGCCAATCTCGGAGAGAAACCCTCAAGGAGATCCATGCTCGGGGTTTTGATCTCACCGATGAGATACAAAAGGACAAAGAGCACGAAGACGAAAGGCACTGGCCTCTGATGATGATGATGATGATGACACCAAAAGTGGGTCCGAGAGAGGGGGGGGGGGGACCCTGATGGAGAAGAAGCTTCCCCCGAGAATAGTTAGGAACCTTGGGATTTTCCTTTTTTGATCTTTTGTGTAGGACCTTGATCGGTACTTGTAAATATCTTCATATATATAAAAGATCTTTTTTTCTCTCTGATTTGTCTTTATTTCATTTCCTTCCTTGTGAAAATTCTGTTTCGTTCATGACTTATGAAAATTTTGTTTCATTCATGCCTTATGAAGATTTTGTTCACAAGTTTGGAACTTAGGAAATTTGACTGAAGTCGGACTAGTGTAGTCTTTATAATCGAGTGATTACTTGCTCGAAATCGAATGAGGGTGACCCTTAGGTTTTAGTTGAGTGAGGATGATTTCTCAAACTCAGAAATAAAATGGCCCTTAGGCTCTTGAATTAGGCCGATATGGCTTTAAAAAAGAATGACTTTTTTCCCTTTTCGGCTTAAAATGTTTATTGTTTAATCATATAAAATCTATCATGCCTTAGCATGAACTAAGGAATTTGCTCGAGAGTTCGAACAATTCCATATCCATTAGGGTTTTTGAAGGTCGATATTATCGATACCCTTAGTAATTCAGCCGAGGGTAGCCTTTTTAACCGGTTTATGAGAATATTCGAAGGCCTATTTTATAACGGAAATCTGACGTCTCCGAACACTGTTAATTTGGACGTAGCCTTTAGCTTGGGATTTTCCTTTTGGTCTTGTTTCTCTGTTATACTTCGAACTTGTTCGAAATATCAATCCCCAAGTAGGGTGGTCGTAGCCTATAAAATCGAGGGTTGCCTTCTTAAGGTCTTACAATATCGAGGTTTTAGTAATTCGATCATGTCGATTTTTTGGATGGCATTCCCTGAGTGCGGGGTCAATTGTTCGAACTTTAGTTATGATCGGCCCTTAAGCCAGTTTCCACAATAGATCACAAGTACGAAATTATAAAGTAAAAATTTCTCTAAGGCATGAAATATCTGGCAAGGAAAAATACTTCTTTCAATAGATTATACATGCGTACATGTTTTCCATTAGGGCTCGAGTAATCTACATGAGCATGGTTAGTTCGACCGTTTGACCCTTACAAAATTTACCTATCGAGACCCTGTTGACACGAAGTACTTTCCTTATAACATTCGAGGGTGATGGCCCCCAGTATTCGAGGTTGATTGTAAAGAAGCCTCGGATACGATTGAATTTCTCTAAGTTAGCCCGAACAATGGTTGCCTCGTTAAGAACCTCGCCGGAAAAACCTATTTGGGACAAAAACCGATCTAAGGGAAAAAGAGTGTAACACGTGCTTTCAGACCTAAGGACTCTGTGTTGAAGAATACATCGATGTCTTCGATTGAACACCTGCAATCGGTTAATATAAAATATAAACGAAAATGGATAAGTTTATAACTTAGTAGTAATCCCGTTTGAGGAGTGATATGTTCCAATTGTTTGGTAATTGCGCGCCGCTCATCGTGCCAAGTTTGTAGGATCCTTTTCCGACAAGATCGAGAATCTGATACGGTACTCCCAATTTGGGCCGAGTTTTCCTTCATTTGGGTTTTGAGTATTGAGGGTGACTTTTCTCAGAACTAAATCCCTGATTTTAAAGTGTCGAAGATTGGCTCTTCCGTTGTAATACCTTTTGATCCGCTGTTTCTATGCGGCCATTTGAAGGAGGGCGGCTTCCTGCATTTCATCTAGAAATTTGAGGCTCGTATTCATAGCCTCGTGATTTGACTCTTCCGTCGCATACCAAAAACTGAAGCTAGGTTCCCCGACTTCGATCGGGATCAGAACTTCGGCCCCGTAGACAAAGGAGAATGGTGTTGCCGTTGTACTAGATTTCGACGTTGTACGGTACGCCCAAAGGACCTCGAGCAATATTTCTCTCCATTTTTCTTTAGCGTTGGTCAATCTCTTCTTTATATTTTGAATGATGGTCTTGTTTATCAATTCGGCATGTCCGTTCGCACTAGGATGATATGGCATTGAAAGGATCCTTTTTATCTTGTGGTCTTCGAGAAACTTCATCACTTTGCTACCGAAGAATTGCTTCCCGTTGTCGCATACGATCTCGACGGGCATCCCGAATCGACATATAATATGGTCTCAGATAAAGTCTATGACTTTTTTTTCTCTGACTTTCTCGAATTCCTATGCTTCAACCCACTTAGAGAAATAGTCAGTCATAAGCAAAACGAATTGAGCTTTACCTGGGGCCGATGGGAGAGGGCCGGTGATGTCCATTCCCCATTTCATGAATAGACATAGGGATAAGACTGAGTGGAGTTGCTCCTCGGGTTGGTGAATCATCGGTGCATACCTTTGACATTTATCGCACTTTCGAACAAACTCTTTTGTATCATTTTCCATATCGACCCAATAATATCCTGCTCTGATGACTTTGTGATCCAATGACTCGGCAAAGAAAGGATTTTTGCAAGTGCCTTCGTGAATTTCCCATAGGACGTAGTTGGCATCTCCTGGACCCAAACATATTGCCAATGGTCCATCGAACATCCTTCTATACAATGTTCCATCCTCGACCAATGTGAACCGTGCGACCTTCATACGTAGAGTCCTCGATTCCTTAGGATCCGATGGTAGCTTCACACTCTTTAGGTACTTGATATATTTATTCCTCCAATCCCAGGCCAGACTTGTGGAGTTTATTTTGGTGTGGCCTTCTTCAATTACTGACGCATTTTGGATATGGAATCTGTATTGCCGGAAAGGTTCTCCCTGTACCGGGCAACCTCTCTTCTTATAGGATTCATGGAGTGGAGTAGCTGTCAACTGTTCATAGTCAGCAGTGGAAGAGGGCGTAGCTTTGATTGCTCAAGTTGAACACCAAAAGTATCCCAAACATGCAACGGAAAATGATAAGAAGACAATCAGGAGGTTGGCAATGCAATTCGTTGCGCGGGGATGCGATTCGCCCCTCGAAAGTTGTATGACAGTCCTGATCTAAGCTCATCGTCCTCGACTGATAACCCCAAATTTTCAAGGGCATCGTCATCGCTGTTTTGTTCTTGAGGTACATGTTGTAGGGTCCATTCTTTAAATCGATGTAGAGCCACCTGTAGTTTTTCCAAGTACCTCTGCATTCGGTCTTCTTGATCCTCGAAAGTTATGTTGACTTGGTTTACCATAAGTAGGGAGTCACATTTGGCCTCGATGACCTTTTCTCCCAAACTCTTAGCTAGCTCGAGACCTGCAATAATGGCCTCATACTCGGCCTTATTTATAGTCATTTTCAAAGTTTTGATAGAATGTCTAATTGTATTACCTATGGGTGGATTCAAAACGATGCCTATCCCGGACCCCTTCATGTTCGAAACACTGTCTGTGAAAAGGGTCCACACCTCCATTGATGTACCCAATTTTAATAATAGTTCCTTTTCTACCTCAGGTACAAGGGCTGGCGTAAAGTCGGCCACGAAGTCTACCAAGATTTGAGACTTGATGGTCGTTCGGGGTTGATACTCGATATCATACCCGCTGATCTTGACGGCCCATTTGGCCAATCGGACCGAGAGTTCGGGCTTATGCAAAATAATGCGAAGGGGATAGGTAGTCACCACACAAATTGGGTGACATTGAAAATATGGTTTTAATTTCCTAGAGGAACTTATTAGAGCAAGCACTAATTTTTCTAAGTATTGGTACCAGGTCTCGGCCTCACCTAGGGTTCGACTAACATAGTAAACAGAAAATTGCATACCTTGCTCTTCTCGAACTAGGACCCCACTTACCGCGATTTCTGAGACTGCTAAGTATAAATAGAGTTGCTCGTCTGCTTTTGGAGTATGAAGAAATGGAGGGCTCGAGAGGTACCGTTTCAGTTCCTCCAATGCTTGTTGGCATTCTGGGGTCCATGCAAAATTGTTCTTCCTTTTGAGCAGTGAGAAGAACCGGTGACTTCTATCTGAGGACCTCGAAATGAATCGGCCTAGGACGGCTATGCACCCTTTTAACCTTTTTATGGCCTTAACATTATCCACGACCATGATATCTTCGATGGCCTTGATTTTATTGGGGTTTATCTCGATCCCCCGATTTGATACCAGAAGCCGAGGAATTTCCCCGAGTCGACCCCGAATGCACACTTCTCCGAGTTGAGTTTCATGTTGTACTTTCTTAGTATGTCGAAGGTCTCATGCAACTGTTTCAAATGGTCCTCTGCGCGTAGGGAATTAACTAGAATGTCATCAATATAAACCTCCATTAATTTTCCTATCTATTCTTCAAACATTCGATTTGCTAGGTGTTGATAAGTAGAACCGACATTTTTTATCGAAATGACATTATGTTATAACAATAAGTGTCGTACTTAGTAATGAATGAAGTCTTTTCCTGATCCTCCGGGTTCATTTGTATTTGATTGTACCAGGAGTAGGCATCGAGAGAGCTAAGGATCTCGTGGCTGGCTGTGACATCGATCATGCGATCGATATTCGGCAAAGGAAAGGAATCTTTAGGGAATGCTTTGTTTAAATCCTTATAGTCTACGAACATTCTAAGTTTATTACCCTTTTTAGGGACTATGACTACGTTTTCTAGCCATTCGGGGTATTTTACTTCCCGAATGGACCCTATTTTGAGAAGTTTGGTTACCTTATCCTTGATGAATGCATGTTTAACCTCAGACTGGGGCCTTCTCTTTTGCTTCACTGATCGGAACTTTGGGTCCAAGCTCAATCGATGGGTAGTGATTTTCGGTGGGATCCCTATAATATCAAGGTGGGACCAATCAAAACAATCCATATTATCGATTAGGAATTTAATGAGTTTTTCCCTGAGCTCGGGGGTTAATCCTTGCCCAGGTATACCTTTCGCTCGGGTAGATACTCGATCAATATGACTTGCTTCAGCTCTTCGACCGTTGATATTGTGGGGTCAGAGTCATTGGGAATTATGAAGGATCGAGGAATCCAATGTTCATCATCCTCGTCCGCCCCTCGTTCCTCCAATCGGGTCGAGGCTAGTACCTGTGGTTGCTATTTGACCTCCTTCTTTTCTTTTGACTCTGATCCCTTTGTTGATGAAAACACCGATACATGTGTTACTTCATCAACCGCGAACATCTCTTTGGCAGCATGTTGTTCCCCATACACCATTTTTACCCCATCCAATGTCGGGAATTTCAGCATTTGGTAAAGGGTTGAGGGGGACGCCCTCATGTTGTGAATCTAGGGTCTTCTGAGCAGAACGTTGTATCTCATTTCGCCCTCAATCACATGGAACTTGGTTTCTTGAATAGTCTCAGCTACATTCACTGGTAAGATGATTTCACCTTTAGTTGTTTCACTTACCATTTTGAAACCATTGAGAACCCGAGATGCAGGAACAATCTGATCGTGTAGGCCGAGTTGCTCCGCGACTCTCGATCGAATAATATTGGCCGAGCTTCCTGGATCAATTAAAACACGTTTAACCTGAATTTTATCCAAAAAAATATAGATTACCAATGCATCATTGTGGGTTTGTGAGATCTCCTCTGCTTCCTCGTCATTGAACGACAAGGTACCTTCCGGTACATAGTCTCGAGTTCATTTCTCCCTGGTGATCGACGCCTTGGTGCCTTTGAACACGGGCCCTTGTGGTATGTCGACCCCACCAACGATCATGTGAATCACGTGCTGTGGTTCTTCCTATTCATTTTTCCTGTTTGCATCCTTGTCTCTGAAGTGATTTTTAGCTCGGCCACTCAAGAATTCTCGAAGGTGACCCTCGTTGAATAGACATGCCACCTCCTCCCTTAGTTGTCTGCAGTCTTCGGTTCTATGACCATGGGTACCATGGTATTTTCATATTTGTTTAGGGTTCCTTTGAGTTGTATTGGTCTGGGCCATCTAGTACCCTTGATTCTCCCAATGGCTGATACAATACATGATGCATCGATGCTGAAGTTGTATTCTGATAATCGTGGCGCTTCTGTGGGCTCTACATGTTTATTGAAGCCAATTTTGCTCTTGATCCCTCGAGAGCTCTGTCCTCGATAATTTCTTTGATCATTTCGAACGAGATTACGTCCTAGGCCGCTGTTTCTATGATCTGCGTTATAAGGTTGATACCGATCTCTGTTCGATCGGGGTTCCCTGTCGATGTCCCTTTGAACTCTACCGACATGCTTGTTTGGGTAAACGGAACCGGAAGGGTTCCCTAGTTGATCATCCTCGACCCTAATCTTTGACTGGTACTGATTATGCACATCGTCCCGGGTCACTTCTAGATATTCAATTAAATTTTGCTTCAGTTGACCTGATGCTACTGAACTTTGCTCGTTCAAACCTTGAGTGAAGGCTTGAACAACCCAATCATCGGTGACCAGGGGTAGGTCCATGCGTTCCATCTGGAATCGAGATACGAATTCCCTTAACATTTCGTTGTCTTTATGTTTCACTTTGAAAAGGTCTGAATTCCTAGTCACAACCTTTATTTCTCCAGTGCGTGCCTTCACGAAGGAATCTGCAAGCATGGTGAAGGAATCGATGAAATTGGGTAGCAGATTGTAATATCATATCATCGCCCTTCTTCAGTAGAACGGATTCAATCTTATCATCTTCTAAGTCCCATTTATCGCGTATGTATAAGAAGTCACATGCTCATTAGGGTCGATGGTCCCATTGTATTTGGGAATTTCTGGCATGCAGAATTTATTCGGAATGGGCTTTGGAGCCAAACTTGGGGGGAAAGGCTTCTGCACGAACTTCTTCGAATCCAAACCCTTTAGAATCGATGGTTCCCCCGATATTTGGTCAACCCGGGAAATGTATGTTTCTACTTTTTTGTCGTTCGCCTCGATCTTCTTTTCTCCTGATTCAATCCGTTTAGTGATCTCCTCGAGCATTTTCATAATGGCGAGGTTAGTGCCCAATTCATTGGCGTTTGATCTCTCCGGTACAGGTTTGGCCCTGCGAACAACTCCTGGTGAGGGTGAGGGTTCGACCCCACTTGGTGCTCGGTGCTGATTTGTAGTTGTACTATAGCGGCTTACTGAGCCCGTAGCATTTCAAATATCAATTAGAGGCTGACTCCACCGTCTTCTCCACCCTGCGTACTTCAACCACCTGATCGACCTTCCTTACGTACACTACCTTCGGATCAGCGCCCAGATTTTCATTTAGGGCGATGTGTGAACTAACATTGACGGGATTTGCAATTAGTACTCCCTTCAGGTCAGCCTGAGTCACCTCGATCCCTGGGGCGGCTGGATTATCATTTTCCCCGTGAAATCCGAGGCCGTTGTCACCATGTGTGGGTGCTGTTTGTGAGCTTGACATGTTTATCCTGAAAACAAAAATACTTACAAGAACAAGCGTAAATTATTGTGTGTTATCAGAATCAGTATTAAGCAATCACTATTATCCTTAGCCCCACGGTGGGTGCCAAACTGTTTACCCTTAAAATCAGATAACAATTAAACTTATAATGTGGTTTTAAGGACACATGATTTCACCTAATACCAATTGAGAAATATGAAGATTAGTAAGAGAAATTAACAACAAGATAGAGCAAACCAGTGTTGAAACGTAATTAAGCCCTCGAGCTAGGGTGCCCTCGAACTGACTGATGCTAAAGTAGTAAGTCAGAAAGTAAACTGATGAATAAGAATGTATAAGTGAGAGAGAAAGTGTTATATTATTTTGATATATGTGAACAATGTGTCTTACAAATTATTAGAACTCCCCTTTATATATTCTACTTATGGCATAACTCTAATTACAGAAGAAAATCCTATGATTAGCTATTTAACCGTTCCTAATTTGATCCGTTCCGATATTTCCGTCATGATCTTCGATCAGTCACGGATATCTTGCCTTTCTATTATCATGATGTCTTCGATCTTGCTCGATGCCTGTCTCATTTGGTCTCGATCGCTACTGCCCTCGATCTTGACAGGTACCTCGAATCTCGAATTTGGTACCTTATCCTCGTGCTTTGGTCTGATCCACTATGGGGCCGACCTTCGATGCAACTCTCTGGTCTCGGTCAAATAATTAAATCGGGTGGGTCCGATTTTAACCGTATACAAATAATTCAAAGTACAGTAGTAATTCTTGGAGTTGCTCTGTAATTTAGATATATTTGCCGAGACTTATATTTTCGCATTAATAAGTGGTTACTTTGCCAATACACCTCAAAATATGACTAAACTCTAATAGTCGACCTAAAAAGTGGCTTGTGATGACCCAAAAGGTCATCCCGTATTTTTCTAGTAAATTCTGTATTCCGAGATCGTGAAAACCTCCTTCTATCTTACCTCGATTTGCATGCACAACCCGGGCGTGTAGCCGGGAAGCCTTTATGTGAAAAACTGATAAAAATGATAATTTTTGTATTAGAAATTTGAATAAAGTTGACTTCAGTCAACGTTTTTTGTAAACAGAACCGGATCCGGACCCGTGATTTGACGGTCCCGGAGAGTCCGTAAGAAAATATGGGACTTGGGCATATGCTCGGAATCGAATTCCGAGGTCCCAAGTCTGAGAAATGAATTTTTAAAGAAAATTGTTTTCTAAAAAATATAAAGGTTTTTGAAAATGAAATTTTATGTGAAAACTGTGGTATCGGACCCGTATCTTGGTTCTGGAGCCCGGAACAGGTTCAATATGTTTTATATGTATTATCTGTGAAGTTTGGAAATAAATAGACTTTGTTTGGCGTGATTCGGACCTTAAATGCAAAATTTGAAGTTTATGAAGTTTTTGAGAATTTCTATAGATTTTGAGGTTTAATTCGATGTTTATGATGTTATTTGGACGGTTTAATTACTTGAATAAGTCTGTAGGATATTTATGAGGTTGTGTGTGTATTTGACTTTGAGCCCCGAGGTCTCGGGTGAGTTCCGGGTAAGTGTCGGAGTGCAAAACTTGGTAAAGATCTGGTGTTTTATTGTTGTTGCTGGTGTCCAGGTAATTGCCCTATGCGAATGCACTCAAGGGAGTGCGAAAACCTGGTAGTGTGGGGTCTGGGGGGCTAGGTAAACTATACTCTATGCGAACGCAACCCCAAGGGTGCGAATGCGGACCTATAGGGAGAAAACCCTATGCGAACACATCATCCAGTCACGAACGCACAGGGTCAAAAGGTCTGGGGGACTGGGTGGTGCGAAGCCTGTGCGAACGCACCAGTTGGGGCGCGATCACGGAGGGTAGGGTAGGATAGCCTGTGCGAACGCAGTGCATGTGCCGCGAACGAATTGAGTAAGATCACCAAGTGATTTCTAAGTCTAAAAACAGAACCATTACGAGATTTTTAAGAAAATTCATAAACCCTCTTCTTCTCCAAACCCCATAGGCAATTTTTGAAGAGCTTCTTCACCACAATCTCTTAGGTAAGTAATCTTTAACTCGTTTCCTTACATTTTCATCAACATCTATTAGATTCTAGGCCTAAAAACATGAAATCAAAGGTAGAAATTGGGGGTTTTGGGTAGAGTTAGGGCTTTTTGAATATTTGGGAATTTGACCTTGTTTTGGGGTCGGATTTCAAAACAAATTATATATTCGGGCTCGTGGGTGAATGTGTGATCGTGTTTTGGTCCGAACTTCGTGTTTCGACCAAGCGGGCCCGGGGTCGATTTTTGGAAATTTTGGAAGAATGTTGGAAAAT
>MDKI01143614.1:0-13594 GCA_005239505.1 Nicotiana paniculata | reverse complement strand
TGTCACTTTAATTGGAAAAGCTCCCATATCCAACCCTGTGTCGGAAAAAGGAGGTGTGACAACTGTTTATTTGAACTATTTGCAACATGTTTTAGTGAAATTCCTGATTTCTTTGACTTGAGCTTAGTCTAGACTGTCAGTTTTCTCGCTGTAACTGTTATTTCCGTTGGTTGAGCTGCATATTTACTTTGAGACTACGAAACGGTATTCCGGGAGATCCCCCTATACTGCATATTTACTTTGGGAATACGGAACGGTATTCGAGGAGATCCCTATGTCACGGCCCAATTTTCCCTCCTTTGGGTATCGTGATGGCACCTAGTCTTAGGGATTAGGTAAGCGTAACCTTTTATGAATAAGAACAACAATTAAAGAAAATCTTATAGTTTCGATATTGAAGCCTTTACATAATTTTACAATTTTTCAAAACCGATAGTACAAGTCATAAGCTCTACAGAGTTTGCTACAACTTCTAGATACAACTGTTTAGAAATAAGTAAAAAAAATAGTGTAAGAACAAAATATGACGGTGACTCCGAAATCCGCGAACGCTATAACGGTTTTCCCTTAAGTCTCGACAAGAGCAAGCGTGCCTCTAGCTATCGATCGACCTACTACGCAAAAACCTAGGATCTGCACAAAAAAATATACAGAACTGTAGTATGAGCACATCACAGCGGTGCCTAGTAAGTATCAAGACTAACCTCGGTGAAGTAGTGACAAGGACTAGTCGAGACACCTACCGGTCTAATAACTGAACAAGTAAAGTATAGGGCGACAGAATACGACATCTACATAAAGACTACGCAATATCGCTAACAACCCAGTAAAAATTCAATAAGGAAAGGAATAACAAGTATCAGCGGAAAAGTCGTAAAAAACAATCACACGAAGCGTAAATGGAACACAACCTAAATCCAAATACACCATACAACAAAGACAAGTAATAAATCAGAAATTTCAACTACCTTCACATCAAGTTCTTAGTCATCTGCACGAGGTATTGAACCTCGGACAAATCACAACTCACGGTTCCCACTATCCGAAACCTAACATCGGCATCTTGTGCCCTCATTTAGCTAATAACTCCACAGACGACTCACATGCCAATTGGAATCATTCTCACATATAAAGAAAGTACAACAAGGGTATCTACACTCAACAATAACAAGGAAACCCTTAATCCGACAATAATGCTTAACTACGTGTATGCTCATGCAGGTGTCCTAACATAATTCAACGGCCAGTAAGCATAAAGAAAAGAAAGGGGAAACACGTACAAAAATTTTCTCACAATTTCCGCAAGAATAAGCTCAGACAGTGAGTATGCCATTACACAATATCAACAACAAAGAATGCCCCCAGAAATGCAAGTATCACAAACAATCCCTGACACAACCCACCTTGTCTCGCCACGTGTACAGTAGTAAAGTAAATGCCCGCCTTGTCTCGCCACACGCGCATAATCATGTTCCCACCTTGTCTCGCCACATGCGCAACCCACATATACATATCCCTCATTATCACGTCTCATGTGCAATATCTATAGTAAACACGGCTCGATAGAAAACTCGCGCAAATCCCTATATCAACAACCGCACGGCAGAAACCTCGTGCATCACCACAACAAGTACAGCAACAACAATAACAATAATACTAGGTACGATAAATACATAAACTCAAGAACCTTTTATCACAAGAAAAGGCGAGGCTAGTTCACAAGAAATAAGCACAATAAAGAAAAACTGGGCATAGTAAGAACAACTCAACATGGAGGAAAATAGCGTGTAACAGTCGTATCCAATTGCATGGTTCAACAAAAAGAGACTAACACGAATCCAATAACTCTATCTAAGGGTAAGTCAACTAAGGTATAGGATATCTAAACTTCTTTTAAGGTTGGGCATTTACGAGGATATTCAACAATTTCATTTAAGGACAAGTAGTGGGAAAATAACCATAAGAGTAGGACCAAACAACTATAGGATGAGATGATGATAATTGCAAATAGAGATAAGAAGTTATGAAGACATAATATGACAGTAAAAGGGATAAAATCTTTAGTTAAGTCAATAACGATTCAAACATGCAATAGAGTGAATCCAAAAGCAGGTAACTTCTAATTTAAGTTGATAGAGATGATACTAGTAATTAGGAATTCATCCATAACAATAACAACTTCATACACAGTGAATATAAGGACCTACAAACCCTAAAAATCCAATCTTCCACAAATAAGTCTGAGCACGCACTCGTCACCTCACGTACACTGACTACAATCAACATAGAAGACTCAATCCTAAGGGGTAGTTCCCCCACACAAGGTTAGGCAAGATACTTCCCTCGAACCAAGCTCAAATCAATCCGAAACCACGCTCTTGCCATGAGTATCAAACTCCAAATGTCCCAAATCTAATCAAATCAACTACATAACATAAATATAACTACAAGTAACTACTTTAGCTAATAAATTGGAAGCTAAGGACAGAAAATAGGAAAAATGCCCAAAACACCTCCCCGAGCTCACGTCTCAGAGTCGGGTAAAAATAAGAAATTACGAACACCCATTCACTCACGAGTCTAACCATACCAAATTTACTCAAATCCGATACCAAAATCTCGATGAAAATCCCAAAATTCGGCCTAAGAATTTTTCTCAAATCTTTCCCCAAGTTTCCATTCTAAATCACTAATTTAGTGTTTAAATTAAAGACATAATTATGGGAATTAACCAAAACTAGGTAAGAATCACTTACCCCAAATATCTACGCAAAAATCTCTCCAAAAACCATCTTCTACCGAGCTCCCAATTAAATTTTGTGATATAAACTCAAAACCCTCATTTTTGAACTTTAAATTCTGCCCAGGTGTTCCTTCTTCGCGTTCGCAGGCCACCCATCACGTACACGATGAACAAAAACTATCAAAAACCATTTCTAAATTTTTCTCAGAAAACCTCTAGTATAATAGCCATAAATTTGTTACAGAAGTCCAAATGATAAATTGTTTAATATTTTGAAATCTAGTCTCCAAGATCTACAAATTTCATATTTTAGTCATCTTCCAATTCCTTATATATTTTGTAAACAAATCCAAATGCTAAGTGGTTGAATTTTATGAAAACTAAACACAAAAGGATACAACTTTCACTTTCGGATCATCTCCAAATTCCTTATAGAATGTGAGCTATGAGCCCCAAAGTAAGACCTTCCTAACAGAAAGTTTCTTCATCGCGAACGCGAAGAACAAAGTCCTTGAAGCCAAATCATTCTTCACGAACGCGAGAGGATCCTCGCGAACACGAAGAACAATACCATACAGCAGCATCAGTTATTGCAAAACAACGCGAAATGATCCGAAACCACCCCGAAACACACCCGAGGCCCTGGGGCCCCGTCCAATCACACAAATCAGTCCCATAACATAACACAGACCTGCTCGAGGCCTCAAATCACCTAAAACCACATCGAAATCATGAATCGCACTCCAATTGAAGCTTAATGAACTTTAGAACTTGAAACTTCTACGTTCGATGTTGAAACCTATCAAATCACGTCCGATTGACCTCAAATTTTACACACAAGCCGCATTCGACAATACAGACCTACTCCATCTTCCGGAATCGGAATCTCACCCCGATATCAAAAAGCCCATTTACAGTCAAACTTCTCAAAAACCTTCAAATTTCTAACTTTCTCCAAATTGCCTCAAATTACTCTACGGGCCTCCAAATCAAAATCCTGACGCACACATAACTCCTAATTGATTTTGGCTAGATTTGGACCACTCAGAGTCGATTATTTGTGGAAAGAGCATTGTTACAGATTGATTTGATCTTGGTTCTAGGTAAGTGTCTTGCCTAACCTTGGGTGGAGGAACTCCTCTAAGGATTTGGTATTGTTTTGATATGTGAACCCCGCGTACATGAGGTGACGAGTACATACACGGGCTAATTTTTGTAAAAACCCGATTTTCTAAGTATCATCCTGTTTTTCTCCTTATTTGAGTTATATCAACATGTGTAGTGACCTGTTATCTTAGAATAGCACGTCTACTTGCCCTAACTGTTTGTTTGAACTATGTGCAACATGTGTTAGTGAATTTCCTGCTTTCTTTGACTTGAGCTTAATCTAGACTGTCGGTTTTCTCGCTGTAACTGCTATTTCCGTTGGTTGAGCTGCATATTTACTTTGGGGCTACAAAACGGAGTCCAAAAGACCCCCCTGTAGTGCATATTTACTTGGGACTACAGAACAGTATTCGGGGAGATCCCCATGTCACGACCCATTTTTATCTCCATTGGGTATCGTGATGGCACCTAGTCTTAAGGACTAGGTAAGCCTAACCTTTTATGAATATCAACAACAATTAAAGAAAATCTAATGTTTCGATATGGAAACCTTTACATTATTTTGCAATTTTCCAAAACCAATAGTACAAGTCATAAGCTCTTCAGAGTTTGCTAAAACTTCTAGATACAACTATTTAGAAATCAGTAAAAAAAATAGTGTAAGAACAAAATATGACGGTGACTCCGAAACCCGCGAACGCTATAGCAGTTTTACCTTGAGTCTCCACAACAGCAACCGCGCTGCTAGCTATCGATCGACCGGCTAAGCAAAAACCTGGGATCTGCACAAAAAATATGCAAAAGTGTAGTATGAGCACACCACGGCACTTCAAAGTAAGTATCAAGACTAACCTCGGTGAAGTAGTGAGGAGGACTAGTCCAGACACTCACCGGTCTAATAACTCAACAAGTAAAATATAGGGGGACAGAATATGCCATCTACATAAAGACTACGCAATATGGCTAACAATCCAGTAAAAATTCAATAAGGACAGGAATAACATGTATCAGCGGAAAAGCCGTAAAAACAAATCACACGAAGCGTAAATGGAACACAACCTAAATTCGAATACAACCATATATTAAAGACAAGTAATAACTCAGAAATTTCAATTACCTTCACATCAAGTTCTTAGTCATCTCCACGAGGTACCGACCCTCGGACAAATCATAACTCACGGGTCCCACTATCTGAAACCTAATATCGGCATCTTGTGCCCTCATTTCAACTAATAACTGCACGGATGAATCACGTGCCAATTGGAATCATTTACATATATAAATAAAGTAAAACAAGGGTATCTACACTCAACAACAACAAGAAAACCCTTAATCCGACAATAATGCTTGACTACGTGTATGCTCGTGCAGGGTCCTAACATAATTCAACGACCAGTAAGCATAAAGAAAGGAAAGGGTCAACACGTACAAAAATTTTCTCACAATTTCCACAAGAATAAGCTCAGACAGTGAGTGTGCCATTACACAATATCAACAACAAAGAATGCCCCCAGGCCAATGCAAGTATCACAAAAAATCCCTGACACAACCCACCTTGTCTCGCCACGTGTATAATAGTAAAGTAAATGCCCGCCTTGTCTCGCCACACGCGCATAATCATGTTCCCACCTTATTTCGCTACATGCGCAACCCACATATACATATGCCGCCTTATCATGCCTCATTTGCAATATCTATAGTAAACACGGCACGATAGAAACCTCGTGCAAATCCCTATATCAACAACCGCACGGCAGAAAACTCGTGCATCACCACAACAAGTACAACAACAACAATAACAATAATACCAGGTACGATAAATACATCAACTCAAGAACCTTCGATCACAAGAAAAGGCGAGTCTAGTTCATAAGAAATAAGCAGAATAAAGAAAAACTGGGCATAGTAAGAACAACTCAACAGTGAGGAAAATAGCGTGTAACAGTCGTGCCCAATTGCATGGTTCAACAACAAGAGACTAACACAAATCCAATAACTTTATCCAAGGCCAAGTCAACTAAGGTATAGGATATCTAAACTTCTTTTAAGGTTGGGCATTTATTAGGATATTCAACAATTTCACTTAAGGACAAGTAGTGGGAAAATAACCATAACCTCTAGTAGGACCAAACAATTATAGGATGAGATGATGATAATTTCAAATAGAGATAAGCAATTATGAAGAAATAGCATGACATTAAGAGGGATAAAATCTTCAATTAAGTCAATTAAGAGTCAAACAGGCAATAGAGTGAATCTAAAAGCTAGTAACTTCTAATTTAAGCAGGTAGAGATGAAAGTAGTAATTAGGAACTCAGTCATAACAAGAAAAACTTCATACACAGTGAATATAAGGACCTACGAACCCTAAAAGTCCAACCTTCCACAAATAAATCGGAGCACGCACTCGTCACCTCACGTACACTGACTACAATCAACATAGAAGACTCAATCCTAAGGGGTAGTTCCCCCACAAAAGATTCGGCAAGACACTTACCTCGAACCAAGCTCAAATCAATCTGAAACCACGCTTTTGCCATGAGTATCCAACTCCAAATGACCCAAATCTAGTCAAATCAATTACATAACATAAATATAACTACAAGTAACTACTTTAGCTTATGAATTTGAAGCTAAAGCAAGAAAATAGGAAAAATTCCCAAAATGCCTCCCCGAGCCCTCGTCTCAGAATCGGGTAAACATCACAAATTACGAATACCCATTCACTCACGAGTCTAACCATACCAAATTTACTCAAATCCGATACAAAAATCTCGATCAAAACCCCAAATTGGCCTAAGAATTTTTCTCAAATATTTCCCCAATTTTACACTCTAAATCACTATTTTAATGTTGAAAGTAAAGACATAATCATGGGAACTAACCAAAACAAGGTAAAAATCACTTACCTAAACCACCTACGCAAGAATCTATCCAAAAATCACCTTCTACCGAGCTCCCAATTAAATTTTGGGATATGAACTCAAAACCCTCAATTTTTGAAATTTAAATTCTGTCTAGGCATTCCTTCTTCACATTCGCGGGCCACCCATCGCGTTCGCGATGAACAAAAACTCTCAAAATCCATTTCCAAACTCTTCTCAGACAACCTCTAGTATAATTGACATAGCGTTTCGTACGTAACTCCAAATAATAAATGGTTTAAAGTTTTGAAAACTAGACACCAAGATATACACCATGTAGTTTTTGATCATCTTCCAATTCCTTGTATATTTTGAGTTATAAGCTTCCAAAGTCAGTCTTGTGCAACACAAATTTCTTCTTCATCTTCTCGAACAGTTTGTAGAAAACCAGCCAGAACGTTTTGTAAGCAAATCCAAATGCTAAGTAATTTACTTTTTTGAAAAATAGACACAAAGGGATACAACTTTCATTTTTGGATAATCTTCAAATTCCTTATAGATTGTGATATATGAGCCTCCAAAGTCAGACCTGCGTAACATAGATTTTCTTCATCGAGAACGCGAAGAATCAAGTCCCTGAAGCCAAATCGTTCTTCGCGAACGCGAGATTCTAAAGACCCGTAAATTTTTATGGCTAAAAATAATGCCCAAATAGGTCCCCGTGTTGTTATAACTGTAGAAATCCTTAAAATGGACCCTTTTTGAGTAAAAAGTACCCCGGGACTTAAAGGATAAAATTTTCCAAATTTGCGCAGGTTTGTGGTCCACTATGCGATCGCAGATCAGGAATGCGGACCGCATAGTGGTCGCATACCTGGACAATTTTCTGTCCATTTTGAGGACAGCTATGCGGCCTAGAATGCGATCGCATTTCACAAATGCGGGTCGCATAGTTGTCGCATTCTTGCACCTTGACTTTTGCGGAGGGAGTTATCCGACGTACTATGCGATCGCATAACAAGTATCGCATACATGGGCAGTCAACTTTTCTTTTTGGCCCATTTGAGGGCCAATTATGCGACAGGAATGCGGATCGCATAGCAGGAATATGATCGCATTCCTAACCGCATTTATGCTTCAGGACTGTTAAATTTCTAATTTTATACCCGACCCCCAGTTCATTAAAACACATACCCCCTTTAATTTTAAGCTCATTTCTGATAAATTAGAGAGAGGAGGGAGTGGGTTCTAGAGAGAGAGAGTTCCAACTTCATCAAATTTGTGCTTCCATCACTACTCAGGCCTAGAATTGATCAAGTAGAACTCCATTTTCTTCACTACAAGAGGTAAGCTTCCATCCCATCAACCTTAATTTCCAGATTTTTGTTAAAATGAAACATGGTTAGGTGAGTTCATGAAAATGGGGGTAGGATTCTTGCATCCATGTAACCAACTAGTCATAATCTAGTAAAAGGAAATGGGTTAGAGTAATCTTTCACTAAAAAGAGGCCATTTAATCTAAAGGAACACCTAGTGTTTGATAGAATGCTCAAGAGAGTTCAAGACATGATCATTATTCCTAAATTTAAGTTCAATTATGCCACATTGTGAACTAGGTTGAAGGTGCTAGAAGGTCCGGTGAATTGTGGTAGAAAATTAAAGGGGAATTCTGATTCAAGGTATGTATGGCTAACTTTAATCCTTGTAGAGTCATCTTGCTGGTGTCCAAGAACCCGGTATGAAATTCTCACTTGAGCATATGTGAATTGATTTCCCTGCTATGTCGAGGTGTAAGACTTCATTCTTTGAATTTCTTAGTCGATTGCCATGTTATATGAGCTTGCGAAAAGATGATTCTTTGTGCTTATTCTATTGTGCGCAAAGCTCATTAAATGTTGAAATGATAATGAAACAATGTGTTGAATGTATCTAAGTGCTAAATGTTGTGTAGTAAATAATGGAAGAGAAATGGGGATAAACTTATTGAGCTATGTGTTGATGGCATACCGTATATGACTCACTGTTTGATAAAGATTTCTGTGGTCTTGATTTCACGTGGTTACTTGGTTGTTGCGAATGAAAATCCTTGACGATGATAATCTTTGTGATTGAATTGTTGGTTGATGTTGCTATTAATTACATTGTTGAACATATCAAAGTGCTAAAATCTGTGTAGCAAATAATGAAAGTAAATTTGGGCTGATTTTATCGAGTTAAATGATTGTGGAAACACCATATATGAGTTACTGATTTGTAAGGATCATTGTGCCTTGATTTCACATAGTTATTGGTTGATATGAACTTATGTTCTTCATGATAAAGATACTTGTGATATAATTGTTGGTGGTTGTTGATGTGAAATGTGATTGTAAGGTGGCATCGGGTTGCACGCCATAACAGAATTGTCAGGTGGGATCGGGTTGCACGCTGCAACACGCAGTAATAAGGGTGGAGAGGAAATAAGGGTGAATTGTGATTGTACGGTGGGAGAGGGTTGCATGCCGCAACACGAAGTAATAAGGGTGGAGAGGTAATAAGGGTGAGATGAGAATGTACGGTAGGATCGGGTTACGCACCGCATTAGATGAGCAATTGAAACAAGTAACTGTGAAATCTTCATTTGTGATTTTCTGTATATTGTGTGGTACTTGTGTGGTTACCCCGACTATTTCTTTTAATTGTGTACTGTTTGATTCTACTTAGAATAAACTTTGTTTATACATACTAGTACTATTCAATGGTACTAACGTCCATTTTGCCGGGAGCGCTACATCTTCTATATGGATGTAGGTGGTTATATAGCAGGTAGCTCAGTTCGCCGTTAGTGGTGCCTCATCTTCATCTCTCTAGCAGTTCTGGTGAGCCCCATTTCCTCTCAGGGCCGTGTGTAATCTATATCATCTCTTTTGTATATTTTATGTCTTTTAAGGTATAACTGGGGCCTTGTTGCCGGCAAGTATTGTGTAAACCCTTAGTACTCTTAGAGGCTCCGTAGACATGATGTGGGTTGTACATATATGTATTTTGGGCAGTAAATGTGTTTACTAGTAATCGTGGTCCGAATCGGAATTATTGTATGTTTTGTGATTATCAAATGTTGAAATGATAAAGGATGAAATGAACTCAAGTAGTAGATTCATGTTTAAACTTTAAATTGCTAATTCATGTGGAATAAGGTATATTATAAACACAGGGTAACGCGTTGAGCAGGAAAGGTAATCCAGGTCCGCTTGACTGGGATCACCCGGTTAGGCGCCGGTCTCGTCCCTCAGTTTTGGGGCTTGACAAACTTGGTATCAGAACCTAAGGTTTTTCAAAGTGTCCTAGGATGTCTCGAAGCCGTGTCTAGTAGAGCCATTCTTATCGGTGTGTTGTCGACCACTAATATGTGGCTAGAATTCATGGTTTAACATGTTATATGCCTTACATTTTATGCGCGTTAATGATAAAAATACATTTTTTATGTGCATAATAGAGTCTATTTCATGTGTATGTGAATTGGAGATGCAAGCCGAGCTAAATGGATGCATAAACGTTGAAAATACGCTCAAGAGGCGAGGAGGAGTGCACCGGGCTATAGCCGAGTGTTAGACCCTTAAGGCCAGGCCTGGCCTGGCTTTATCCAGGCGTTTGATCCTTAAGGCTAGGCCCAGCCTAGCGTTATCCAGGTGCCAGAGGCCAAACGCCAGGCCTGGCCAGGCATTATCCAGGCGCCAGAGCCCAAACGCCTGGCCCCTGATTTGGTCAAATCCGAGTTTTGAAGAGTTTTAAGTGTTTCCCCATTGGAATAGAAGTCTCCTAGACGTTTAAGGTTTGTCCCAAACATATAAATAGACCCAAAAACACAACTTTGAGGGAGGAGAGGAAGCCATTGAAGTGAAGAAAAATATGTGGATTACTACTCAGTGAAGCAAGCATTGATTTTTATAGCTTTTATTTATTATTTTGTAGTTCAATTATGCAAGGTATTTTAGAATTGAATCTTATGAATATGAGTAGCTAATTTTCTTAATCTAGGGTTTGGTGGAACCCGTTAGGGGATAAACTTATGGTGATGTTAATATAGTTTGGTTGATTGTTCATCTCTATTTTCTCTTTCTTGTTGTAGTTAATTGAATGGCCATCAGTTAGCTGTGCCTATTTAGTATGTACCTACTTGAGAGAGAGTGCATATTTAGGTAATTATTTGAACAACACCACTCCCAGAGTATAGACGAAAGTCATAACCGAGGGTTTAGAAGTTGGATTAGAGATAATGATACTTCGGGTGCAATATAAAGTGAACTGTAATGCAATCTAGCTAGCGTAACTTGAGAGAGTGCGTCTAGTAAATTATCATAATTACTTGAGAGAGATTTATGGTAGATAGAGTGTTCATGATTGATAGAAATAATTAATCAAGTTATATGAAATATCCGAGAAGTAAGTTCACCAATGGGGGAAACCATAGCCTTAGACCTTTATTAATTGTTTACAACACATTGTTAGTAATCGTTTATTATTATTGTTAGTAGAATTAGTAAAACATCACCAATTTATTTTCAAAAAGTCTTGAGAGAATTGATTGAGTAAAAGTTACGTATTCTAAAGATTTGATTCATACTTTAATTCCTTGTGGGATCGACTCTGGGCATAATACCCCGGATTATATTTGCAACGCCCGTTTAGCCATTTATTAGACATAGTTGAGCGTGATCAAATTTTGACGCCGTTGCCGGAGACTTAACGGTGTTATCAATTGAGTTGGAAGAAATACAAAATTCTGAAATATAGTCAATTTTCTTCAAATTTTGTTTATACATCGAAAGTTTAATGTTTGCTAACGTGTTGCAGGTGCATGCCTGGAAACTCATCGAGAACTGGTGAAGTAGTCGAAGCCATATCAGACCCCGAGAAAGATTTCAAGGCCCTAAACTGGACAAAACGGAAAAGCAAACAACAACCACCAATTGGAAAAATTGAACTCGACATGGAAGATACAAACAACAGGAACAATAATGGGGATGATGTGGTAGACCCAGTCGCTCAAATAGGGGCAGAAGCTCCTTTATATGATTGGGCACAACCCACAACTGAGAATTTGGCCACTGTGATACTGGTCCCTCAGATACAGGCCGAGTCCTTCCAGATAACAAATAATATCCTGCACTTATTTCAGAAAAAGGGACTATTCTCAGGGTCATACATCGAAGACCCCCAACAGCATTTGAAAAACTTCCTATCAATTTTCAAAACACAGAGGCAGCCAAACGTCACTTAGGAGGCAATAAAACTGTTTTTGTTTCCATTCTCAGTGACTGGCTCTGCTTAGACTTGGCTAAACTCACTCCCCATAAATTCCATTACCACATGGGAGGAGTTAGTTAAGAAATTCGTGAACAAGTTTCATCCACCTAACAAGACTGCCCAACAAATCGATGAAATCTTGAACTTCAGACAGAAACTAGTTGAAACATTGCAAGAGACATGGGAACGATTTAAGGGGATGCTGGTTATCTTTCCACATCATGGTATTCCAGAGCAGATGTTGGGGCAGCGTTTTTATATGGGTTTGGCTGATACTGTTAAAGAAAATGTTGATGCTTCGGCTGGTGGAGCATTCTTGAGCAAAACGTGGAGAGAAAGTCAAATCTTACTTGATAAAATGGCACAGAATTCAGGATGGACAACAAGGAATGCACCCATTACTCTTGTAGTTCACTCAGTGCCATTAGATCCATCCAATACTATTGCAGAGAACGTGGCCACCTTGATAACACAGATGAATACCTTAAATCGAGGATTCTTAAATTTGCTTAACTGCTCTGACTAAAGTGTCGTGATAGATCCAATCCTGAGTGAGCTATGTGCCATGTGTGTGTGAGGTTCGTATGCTATTCTATGCATTGCATTTGATGTCTAGAACTTGCCCCGTGTGTGTGCAAAGCAAAATAGTAGTTTTATTCAGTCTTGGAAGTGATATAGGCGTTTCTTTGTTGAGACACCTATATATATTTTACCCACCTAATTGTTATGTATCGTAGTTAACCCCAGTAAGCCTATAATCCTGTTTCCTTGGCAACCACATTACAAGTCATACCCTTTTTTTTTAATCAATCATATCTTTGAACCTTGTCACCTCTCGTAAGCACTAGAAATGTGATGAAATATGAAAAAAATTAAAGTGTGGGGCGGTGTATCTTTTGTGGCATATGAATATTATTTATGAGAGCGAGTGAATTCTTTCTATATTGAGTTCCTAAGTGTTCTTAAATTTTATTGTGTGTGGAACTAGCTCTTTGATTTGGTGAGGGCACATAATTCATGAAGGAAAGATAATGTTGTTGACCTCTAAGTTAGAGTAGTGAGTGGATTGTGAATAAAGCACGGTATATGTGAGTCGACTATTGAGGCGAGAATGTCACACCTCTGTGCCTAAACTGTTTTAAAAATTCTTGGTATAACTCATTAAGGTATTTGCTTAATAAGTTGTATTCATGAGTGTAGTTTGATTGCTCGAGGACGAGCAAAAGTTTAAGTGTGGGGTGTTGATGTGTGGCTAGAATTCATGGTTTAACACGTTATATGCCTTACATTTTATGTGCGTTAATGATAAAAATACACTTTGTATGTTCATAATGGAGTCTATTTCATGTGTAGGTGAATTGGAGATGCAAGCCGAGCTAAATGGATGCATAAACGTCGAAAATACGCTCAAGAGGCGAGGAGGAGTGCGTCGGGCTATAGTCGAGCGTTTGAGTCTTAAGGCCAGGCCTGGCCTGGCGTTATCCAGGTGCCAGAGCCCAAACGCCAGGCCTAGCCAGGCGTTATCCAAGCTCCAGAGCCCAAACGCCTGGCCCCTGATCCGGTCAAATCCGAGTTTTGAAGAGTTTTAAGTGTT
>ML354010.1:0-12080 GCA_005239505.1 Nicotiana paniculata | reverse complement strand
TAACTAATCAACCTTTAAAAGGTTCTCACAACTAGCATGAATAATGAAATCAGTTAATAATAATGAAGATGTAACTGTTCAATAACAAGAATAGAAGTAAATGCATTATATGTGTCTGCATGACTAATTCTTTTCTTATGTGCATGATTCAGTGTAATATTAATTTTAAGTACCAACTCTCTGATTTCATGTTTATTTTTCCTTTGCATATGCATTTGGAGAAAATATGGAGTCTCAATCGAGACTCAACAGTACCCGAGCATGAAGTCATCGCATCCCCTATTCCTATAGGTGCACCTAATAGCGCAAGAAAATAAGCGAAACGCTTGGGGACGCCTATGGAGTCATTGTTTTTTTTATCTTCTCTTTTATCATTTTTTTTATTTAGCTATTTATAATGATTGTTGATTTATTTACATGTTTTGGTTTATTCTGATAAATTTTATTTGTTAGTGGCCTTTAGTGTTAACAAATCACTGATTTTGTTTTACATTAATATAGGAGATTTTAAATCAACAATTTGGTTTAGGTTCAAATATGGCAATGATCGGTTTGTTAGAATAATTGCCAACCTTGATTTACATAAATTACTTTTCGACGACATTTGGCCATAAGAACTTTACTTTCTTTTGTTACATTTAAGTTTAATTCAGGTTTTCTAAAAAAATAGGTCTTTGGAGTGTCTTTTTGGGAACATATTTATAACTCAAGTTTTATTCATTTAGTAAATTTTATACGTGGAAAGTATAGCCGTGTGTTATTTTCTAATTATGTATAAAAATATAAAATGTTGTACTTATATTATAAAACTAGATTATAGTTTATAGTAACATAAGTCTGGTCGGTAATCGCTATTAACGAATCTTAAAGAATGCTTAACAACTTCTCTTTAGGATAATTAGAACCCTTACCTAGAATTTCTAAGGTTAAGCATAGTTAACTTCAAGCATCACTTAGCTAAATTTGGTGTCCTAATTCACCGTTAAAATAATTAGGTGGCGACTCTCTTAATTAATTAAACCTTCAGAATTACCAATATGTTATACTCTAGTTTGACCCGTGTTAAAATGTGGTATAACACTAAGCATTGCCTTCAATTCTGCATAAGGCTAAGACTGCCTTCAATTCTGCATAAGACTGGCTTCAATTCTGCATGAGGTTAAGCCCTGCCTCCATATTTGCATAAGGCTAAGCACTACCTTCAATACTGCATGAGGCTAAGCCCTGCCTCCATATTTGCATAAGGCTAAGCACTGCCTTCAATTCTGCATAAGGCTAAGCACTGCCTCCATATTTGCATAAGGCTAAGCACTGCCTTCAATTCTGCATGAGGCTAAGCCCTGCCTCCGTATTTGCATAAGGCCAAGCATTGCCTTCACCTTGCACGAGACTAAGCACTGTCTCCCTTGCATTACCTATTCTCTTCTTTCGGGCTAAGCTCTACCCTCGAATTCATACAAGACTAAGTCATGTCTGCCGCTTCTAGCATGTCTTTGCATATCATGGGCTGAAATATCGCCAATTTTTCCAAGGGCATCATAGTCTGAAGGCACCATCCTCATAGCCGGAAGACGTCATGCCATGTCCTGAGGATCTCTCAAATTTGCATATCATTATTCAAAGGCGTCATGGTTCGGAGGAACCATTTTTCATGGCCCGAGAATATCATCTCATGGCCTGCGAATCCCTTACTGAACAATTCATGGCCCAGGATATCATGGTCTAAAGACATCATCCTCAACCTTCCAAAGACGATTTTCATGGTCCGAACGGAATTTGCATCATATTTAAATTTACGCACAGATATATGCTTGTAGTACCTCTTTACTTGTAGGTGACCCACTGAGTAATTATTACCCCAACAGGAGCAATCTTGCTCTAGTTCCTTCATACTGTCTCAAACTTGACCACAACTATTTCACTGACCCCAAAATCTTGCGTCCGTTCTTGTGATTACTTCATCGGTACATTCCGCCGATGAATCCAGAAATACACACGACCTGATTCCTGTAAGACCAGGGATATGTAGGTATCTCAGAAACCAGAGTGCCAGCTAAATCTCTCAAACCATCTCGCTCGATCAAAATTGGCTATCATATCTTTACCCGACATCTCTTTTCATCCTTCCCGGGTAAATAGGGTAAGCTGTTGATACCTAATTTTTCCCTATAATATTTTCAAAATTGAATATATACCTTCAAAACTATGCATTAGCATCAATTAACATTTTTTCATAATTTCTGCATTTTTAAGGATTTTAATTAACTTATCCCAGTATTTTTATTTATATAAATAATTACTAACTGCATTACAAATGACTTTATAAAAATTTCATGGTTTCATTTTGCTATTTATGTTTATATTAATATAGCCACATTTACAGTTCTTATGTTATAATTGCAATAACTTTGCAATTTTAGCACATGCATGCATTATTATATTATTTTGCCAGAAAATAGCTCGGTGTATTTTTAAAATATTGAGTAATTATTTTAAGACATTTCTATGCATTAAATAATTTTTATAACCTGTTAATTATTTTTATAAATTATTTTATCAATTAAATTGGGTATTTAACAAATAGCCTCTTAATTTCTTCAATTTTCAAACCTAACCCCTCATATATTAGACCAAAACCCTTTTAAAACCATCCCAAACCCCTTAATAATACCAACCCAAACCCCTTAAGCCCAATCTGTATCTACCCGACCCAAACCCCCATCAAATCGTTGATATTGATCTTTTAAATCAACGGTCCACGATTAAATTTACCATTTTAATTCAACCAACCCCCCCCCCCCTCTTTATTCCTCTTCGACCGCCGTCACTCGTTTCCCTAACCTCTCCAGTTCTCTCTCGACCTACCCTAACCCTAATCGCCTTCACCGGCGATAAGCTCCCTTCTATGGTGTTTTTGTGCATTCTCCGACCACCACCGGTCTCCTATACTCCATGGCTATTCGATTTCATGAGTGCTTAGAAGAATCTCGTGGAGATTCAACCTGTTCTTGCCTGAAACTTGTTTACCAGCCTGTCTCAGGCCATTTTCGTTTGTGAGTATGGATTTCCTCTTGCTTTTAGTATGAATCCATGGGATTTTGACCGATTCTTTTCATCTTTCCTATTTTATGAAAACCCTAGTTTCACTACTGGTCGAATCTTCTCAGATATTTATAGATCTGAAGTGATTCTAGTGTTATCAGGTGTTTTCCTTTTAAAAATCTCTTGTTTTAATTAACTTTTTCGGTTTCATTTGTTCTTTTTGAAATTAAGGTTCGTCCCAGTCTTCTCCTCAAATATTTTTCTAACTTCTCAGTGTTTTAATTAATTGTTTCTTCACTATCTTGATTGATTCTCATGTATATTCTTCAACCATAGATGTTTCTATTTGTTATATTGATTTCTTCAATTTTGTTCCGTTATTACGTTTATTTTTGTGAACCGGTCTTAATTGATTTCTATTTAGGAAATTTGAATAATTCTGTCCTGTTAAAATCAGTATTTGCTGAGATTTTTACTTGTTTCCTTATTTGTGACCTTAACTAATTATACTTGCCTTAATTAATTATCAGTATGGTTTGGAAGTTTATTGACTCCCTATATGGTATGATTCTAATTTTCTGACTTAATTGAACCCCAATTCTGGCGGTTACTTGACTATCCCTAATTAAGGGGTCTTTTTCGGATTTCCCTATATGAATTGATTCTGTGATTGGTTGATTGATCCTAATTGATTGAACTATGATTCTATTTGCCTTATTGTTCTACTCCTTACGTACTATATATACACTTTCATTCTGATTCTTCAAAGACAAACAATAGTTCACAAACACACTCACACACTTTGATCTTATCTCTCTGCTACTTGTGTTCATTGTACTGTCTAGCCGGCTGAAAGCCAAGGATAGACCACTGAATCCTGCATACCTTCACCTTCTACTTTTTGCTTCCTTTAACTGGTATGTTCCTATTCCTAATGTCGTTTATTATACTATGAAGCCTGAACCTATGTGCTCTCTCATCTGTTGCTCTACTTCTGTTGAATCCATGCCTCTTCTGTATTTCACTTAGCATGTCTACTTCTGTGTTTAACTCTGTATCTTTCCTGTTTATTGCTTTAATCAGCATGTTTATTTCTGTGTTTAAGCTTGAATCCTTTCCTGTTTATTACTTTAATCAGCATGTCTATTTCTATGTTTAAGCTTCAATCCTTTCCTGTTTATCGCCTTAAACCAGCATGCTTACTTAGGCATTTAGACTCTTATCCTTCCTATCCATTGACCTCAACTGGTATAACCACTTCTGTGCAATTAAATCCCTATCCTCTCTATGAACTGTTAGCATGACCTCCTCTCCATTTAAGTTCTATGTTCTTCCTGTCTACTACTTTAAGTCAGTATGATTACTTCTACTATGTGCTCTGGCTCTTTAAACTTATGTGCTTACTGTCTATCGCTTATAATTAGCATCATTAGATCCTATTGTGCTATGGAAGTTGGCTGTCATGATATGTCAAGCTTGGTGTTGATCAACATGCTTTTGTTTTTGATTGGTTTCATGTGTCCTTGGTTAAGGATTTCTATATTCCTAACCCCTGCTACCCCTTATTTGTGTAGTTTGATCTTAGCATGCTATGTTCCTACCTAGTGTTAACTAATGAACTAAGCTAAATCTGGGCAATATGAATCTCTGCTTTAAAACTTTGTGAGTATGTCTGCTATTTGCTTGCTGAAGCCTTTGTTTTCAGAATGCTTCTAAACTGTTTTCACTTCTGAACTATTTTCTTCAAAATATTTCTACTCTCCACACTACTTTTTCACTCTTAGAATTATCTAGGGTCCTGCCCCTCCAGTGTGAGCACTTCCTAGGAGTCTCACTAGGAGTCCATGAGACTCCTCCGAACTCTGACACATTGAGGCTGGCTCTTCCACACTGCACAAAAACTATTTTCTTTAAAGGATCCTTGGTGTGAGCATTGCCCGGGGTCTTGAGGCCCTTGGGAACTTTGATGCACCAGGATACTCTCTTGGACACTATGAGATATTGGTACCTTGGATTTGGTTGAAGGCCTGGTCCTCTAGGTTTACTTTTGGGCCTATCCAGGCTCCCTATAGTATAGTATTATCTATTATGTAATTCATTTATCAAATGGTCTGTAATAATATTTCTTGTAAACAGATTTTGGGGATATTACTAAAATGGGAGGGACTTTTATATATGTCTTGTGGGGGAAATCAGGTAGAAATCATGCTCCTAGGATTGTTGTGATTATATATGCATTAGAAACCATGCTTGTAAGATTATTTTGTGCATTATAAAACATGCTTATAGGTGCATCATATCATTTGTCCTAAACTTCTGCTTTCTAAAGTTCTACATACTCATGTCTGCTTAGAAATCATGTCACTAGGTTGTTATTAACTCTGCCTAAAATCATGATCATTCTCTTATGTGCATTAGAAAACATGCTTTAGGACTTTTATTGCACTTGCATAAATACCATGCCTATATCACATAAAATCAGTAGCATCCATGTCTATAAGGGTAAGTTTAAAAGCAGTCCCAACACCTAGATAACATGTTTATAGAGATGAATGTATAAAATCAGTTCTGTAATGTTCAGCACCTAGACATCATGCCTATAGGACATAATGAACTCAAACTGCCTATTTAAAATCGCTTGTTAGTATTAAGATTCTGATTAGATATCATGCTTATAGGACATCTGGGATCCACGTGTAGGCAAGCCTGTAGGATAATTGAAATCTTACAAATTGTAAAACTATGTTGTGCTTAACTATTTGCGAACAGCTCAGATTCAGCAAGTCCTAAAATCAGTAGGCAAACTGATTAGGTCTCCACTGCCTCGCTTTAACACAATGTTTCATATATTCTGTTTGTTATGCTCACCTAGATATCTTGCTTTAGGACTCTTACAGTATCTGAAATACTGTTGTTTGAGACGTGCAATTGACTGCTTATTTGTGGAGGTAAATGTGAGCCCCCTTAATTGTTCCTTTACTTGACATTCCTACTTGTTTTAATTGTCGCTTAAATTTTCTCCTTTTAAGCACTTTAGGAGAGTCTATAACTGCCTTAATTAGAGGTCCTAAACACCTCCAGGGCCATAAGAAAGGGACGGGTAATGCACGCATAGAGTATGTTTAATTAGAATCGCTTATATAACCACCAAGAGGAGGGTAATTGGGTAGTAAAGGATATGATGACCTGTGCGCTAATGCCACGTGTAACCCCTCTAATTGAGGAAGGTTTACCGGCTATTGCTCAAAAATGATCCTATAGGCTAATAAACCTAGGACTCCTTTATTCCCATTTTTTTTGTAATCCATATGTGTGCTTAAACTGCTTTACTTGCTTAATAACTAATTCACCAAAATGAGTTTAGCCGGGATCCACCGTTGTGAACCTCGAGGGGTGCCTAACACCTTCCCCTCAAGGTAATTTCAAGCTCTTACCCAATCTCTGGTAATGTGAACCGATTTCATGAGTTACTTGCATTAGGTGTCTTAAAGCAAGTTAAATCCGTTAGGTGGCAACCCTTCAATTTCCATACCCCTTTCCCAAAAGGAAACGGGTTATCCCAAAGCATGTCGAAACCCGGACTCCCGTGAAAGGGGAAAAAAGGGGCGCGACACTAAGTAAATTAGGAGTTTGGTTATTGAACCCAGAAAATTATGGACATAGTGATTGAGAACATTGCATGATCACTCTTAATATCATAGGTACAAGAGAGAAAGTACAACAACCATATTCTACAATGGTCCTACGATAAAGCCAATTAGAAGAGGTACTGGCCTTATAAGAAGTCAGTATAAAGCTCCCACCGGATTGTATATGCACCAGAGGTGCAAGTATTATAATAGAGCTTCAAGTTGTGGATGTGAATTATACCTATGTGGAAGGGAGGTCATGAACGAGATAGAAGATGTGAGGCGAGAATTTAAGGTAAGTAAGGTAAAGGTGAACAACGTACAAGATACTCAAATATAGAGGGTTGTGAATAGTCCATACTTCAGATAGAAGGCTAGAAGCAGGGGATTCAGTATCCAGGACTAATAGTGGCATCATCAGTAGCATATCTTCCAGCCTATGGTTTCTAGGTACCAAAAGATCCATCCAAGAGAGTAAAGAAGTGTTAGAGACGATGTCTCGCTTGATGTTTCAAAATAACACAAGGAAATCTATGGCGCAAGCAAGTTGAAGGAAGGTTGCGAGTAGTATAAATAGATTTGTATAGGTCGCAAGCTAAAGTATAGTAAACCGACAAGATTTTATGACAAGAGTAAGGATAAGAAAGGGCGAGTGAAGAGGTGAGAAGAAATGTATAAGTCCTCAGGATTAAGCCCATGAAAATAAGAAAGATAATGGTTTCTCTAAGTTATAGAAATCTCAGTATAGCTTGAATGAACTCAAAGGAGTCTAAGACTAGTAGCATTTAGAAGAGATGGAATTCTACCCTAGTAGTAGAATGAGGGTGTAATTGTGATAGATAAAGGATGGTGTTTGGGCCTTATTCGATTGAATAATGATTTGAAGAAAAAAAGAAGGGAAGTTTCATGAATTATACAGGCGGGTAAGGTGAATCACATTAGGATGCTATGAATTACGATTATGGAAATTACTCCAGATGTTTCCCGATGAGACGTGAGCCCTAGCGGCAGTGTTAAATAAGAGGCCAAGTTATCAGTGGTAAATTAAGATTAACATTAAGGTGAATCATCAATGGGTGGATAAAAGTTACAAAGTATGAGATAAGATTAGGCCATCATTCTTAAGATGAACAGTAATGAAGAAGCATTAAAAGACTTAGTTTTATGCATATAGGATAAACAACGAGAGTAACCTGGAGTTTGGTCGCATACCTTAGTAACAATAAATCGAAGTACGAGTTATGGTATAGTATGGCCTACTTAGATGTAGTAAAGCTAATGATGCCCAGAGGGACAACTTGCCATAATTTTGTGTATGTTCACAAAGTGAGGCCTAGAGATTGGCTAAGAGCTGGAAGAAAGAGGAGAGAAGCGTCGCATAGGCGCACATACAATGTTAGAGTCGTACAGGTTGCATGATAGAAGGTAGCAACAAGTACGATATTGGAATAATTTCGACCACAAGTCATGGTGTGAGAAAGAGGCCTAAAGGGGGGAATTCCCTAGCCTTTGGATTTATTCACAGAACAATTGCCTAAATGGCAAGGAGAGTATTAAAGCACTCGTAAGAGCTATGGGTTATGATAATGATAAGTGTATCAGTAAACATTCGAGGATAAATATTCCAAAGGGGAGAATGATGTTATACCCCATGTTTTTGTACGTGAAAGTACGCCATAAGTAAATTGACGAAATTTCGAAAATGAAATGTTACATTAATTTTCGTACGTTAAAGTTTCGTCGTAAGCTAATCGACGTAAGTTCGGGAATGGAATTTATTTTGAGATTATAAGTATTATGAAATTTCAAACAAGTGATAAGTAAATTCGTGAAGGTAAGAGCGTAAGAGAATCTAAGAAATAAGTTTCGTCGAATTTTGGCAATTTGGGATAAAATACGGTCCGAGCTATAATACCCGATATCTATGGACTAGTGCCATATAAGATAACACATGACCATGATAGTGACGGGTATAAGGTGTGCTAAAAATGAGTAGTATTTTAAGTAATTTGAGATAATTCTTAATTATGTGGGTAATTGATTAATTATTGGATAGTGAAAGATTATTAAGTTAATCAAGAGATTAGTGGTTAATTAATTATAATATTTGAATAAGATTAATTAAGCCAATGTTGCAGCAATTGGAACAAGGATCAAGACCCAAATTATGACTCTTATATTACATAGCAAGGTGGCACTTTTTAAGAGAATTTAGTGGCCAAATCATCATGCCATGTAGGGCCCACACCTAAAGGCTTAAAAACCTTTCTAAACTCACTTTGTATCTCTACAAGGTGATGAAGGATACTTCAACAAGTTCATATAAGAACTTATGTAATAGTAACGTGAGTTATCCAACAATTCATACGAGATTGTGTCTTAAGCAACATGAGGTTTTGCGATTATAAGGGAGTACAGTGCAACCTTTCCCAAGAATATCATACGGATTTTTTCCTAGTCCAGATATGTTAAGGCTAAGGCCTTCCTGCATTTTGGCATGATCTCGTAATTACACGAGTTTGATAACGAAGCATAAAGAGAAATTCATACTCCCGAATTTACATACTTTATCCTAGTCTCATAAGTTACAATATTCTCCTTTATCGGGACTTTATGTTCAATTGAGTATTATCTTCTTCCAGTCAAGAGAGAAGAGAATCTATATATACAGTGTTACAGTAATTTCATTACTAACGAGCTATAATCGATAGGCAGGCCCCTATTGGGCAACCTATGATCAGATGGTAAGTTATACACCTAGCCTACTATAGTCGAGTGCCTACGAGCGAGCCCAGTTGGCCGAGATACAGAGCCTAGTATGGCCGAGCGCCTATGAGCGAGCCTAATACGGCAGAGCATATATATATATATATATATATACCGAGCCTTATAAGGCGGACAACTATTTTACTTACTATATTGAGAGAGTTGAGTCAGTATCAGCTGGTGAGCATATATTCAGATTATCTTTGACTTCCAGTCACTTTCAGTTATTATATTATCAGTTCAGTTTCATCTTTTATTATATTGCCTAACATACTCGGTACATTATTTCGTACTGACGTCCCTTTTCTAGGCACGTTGCATTTTATGCGTGCAGGATCAGACAAACATACGGGTAGACCTCCTCATTAGGTGTTGCCCGAGTTCAGCTTGATCGGTAAGCTCCATGCCCTTCGGAGTTGCTGGGTCTAGAGCTTTATGTATATCTTATGTATATATGTACATATGTTATGAGTAGGTCGGAGCCCTGTTCCGATCACAGTATATCCATCAGTAGAGGCTTGTAGACATATCATGTTAGTTAGTGCAGTATTTTGGGCTTGTAGGCCTTTTATGTATACTTTGTTGGTTTGCCAGCTATAGTAGTTATGGCGGCCTTGTCGGCCCAGCTTTATATTGATGTTTATTCAGCATTCGCAATTGTCTTGCAATGTGGCCCATGGCAAAAGTATGACATTATATGTTCAGAGTCCCTTNCCCCCCCCCCCCCCCCCAGGTTTGGGGCGTGACAACAAATTGTCCTTGAGTATTGAAAATTAGAAGACTTCTCCAACAAAGCCCTCAGTTGAGGAGCCTCCCATTTTGGAGGTGAAGCCATTGCCTCCGCATCTCAGGTATGGATTCCTTGGCCCTTGTTCTACTTTACCGATTATTCTTTCCTCTTTCTTGACTAACGTGTAGGTAGATTCTACCTTGGTAGTGCTACAAAAGAGGAAGAAAGCTATTGGATGGACATTGGCGGATATTCGGGGAATAAGCCCCGTATTTTGCATGCACAAGATTAATTTGGAGGAGGATTCAAAAACCACAATTGAACATCAAAGGAGACTAAATGAAGCAATGCAAGAGGTGGTAAAAAAGGAGATCATAAAGTGGTTGGATGCCGGGGTGGTCTACCCCATTTCTGACAGTCCGTGGACTTCTCCGGTGCAATGTGTTCCGAAGAAGGGGAGCATAATTGTGGTCACCAATGATAAAAATGAGTTGATTCCAATAAGAACGACGACCGGGTGGAGAGTGTGCATGGACTACCAGGAGCTAAACAAAGTCACAAGGAAAGACCATTTCCCACTTCCCTTTCTTGACCAAATGCTTGATCGATTGGCCGACCAGGAGTTCTATTGCTTTCTAGATGGGTATTTGGGATACAATCAAATACTTATTGCCCAGAAGATCAAGAGAAAACAACTTTCACTTGTTCCTATGTTACTTTCACTTTCAAGTGGATTCCATTCAGCATATGCAATGCACCAGCAACTTTCCAACGGTGTATGATGGTGATCTTTACCGATATGGTAAAGGATTACCTTGATGTCTTCATGGATGACTTTTCGGTAGTCGGGGATTCCTTTGATGATTTCTTGGAAAATTTGGATAAGGTATTGGCAAGGTGTGAAGAAACGAACTTGGTGTTGAATTGGGAGAAATTCCATTTCATGGTCGAGAAGGGTATTGTCCTTGGCCACAAGATTCCTATGAAGGGGATTGAGGTCGACAAGGAGAAAATAGAGGCGATTTCTAAACTTTCACCTCCAACATCCGTGAAGGGAGTGAGGAGTTTCTTGGGTCATGCGGGGTTATACCGAAATTTCATCAAGGATTTTTCCAAAGTGGTGAACCCCTTGCGTAAGATTTTGGAGAAAAATGCTAAATTCCACTTCAATGATGATTGTATGAGATCATTTGAATTGCTCAAGTCAAGTTGACAACTACTCCTAGTATCACCGCCCTGAATTGGAGCTTGCCCTTTGAGCTCATGTGTGATGCTAGTGATGTGGCGGTTGGAGCAGTTTTGGGGAAACGTGTCAATACGATCTTTCATCCGATCAACCATGCTAGTAAGACCATGAATGAGGACCAAGTCAATTACACGGTGACTAAAAAAGAGCTCCTTGCTATTGTTTTTGCTATGGAGAAGTTCCGCCCGTACTTGATAGGTACAAAGGTGATTGTCCACACAGATCATGCGGCACTTCGGTATAGACATCCAAGACCGCAAAGGAAGTGAAAACCAAGTGGCGGACCACTTGTCTTATTTGGAGGAGGAGGGGAGGCCGTATAATGGCCTTGAAATCAATGACATCTTCCCCGGTGAGCAAATCCTAGCCATTTCAATGACTGATATGCCATGGTTCGCTGATCTAGCAAATTATCTTGTGAGTGGTATTATCCCGGATGAGTTCTTTTCAAACGAAAGGAAGAAACTCAAAATGGGATTGTTAAGACTTTATTGGGATGCACCGTACCTCTTTCGGACTTGTGCTGATGGCGTGATTAGAATATATGTGCCGGAGGAGGAATAAGTTGAAATTCTTGGCGCTTGTCATTCTTCACCATATGGTGGTCACTGATCACGCTCAACTATGTCTTATAGAAAGACTAAACGGGCGCTGCAAATATAATCTG